>JASDQU010737950.1:150638-164155 GCA_032191745.1 Picea mariana
TCAAGAACTAGAACAAATGATTACAAAATTGAAGGTTCAAATAGAAGAAGATAAAAGAATTGAAGAAGCACTCAAAGAATAGCTAGAAGGAAAGGACATGATCATTGGAAACCTGGAAGCAGAGATTGTCACAATAAGAAAGGATATTCAAAAGAAAAATATGCAGAATAGCTCAAAAGTTCTGGATGCCATTATCAGTAGTAAAAAATCTTATCTTGACAAGTCCAGACTTTGATACAATCAGATAGAAAAGGGATCAATCTCCAAAACAACAGAGCAAGAAACAAATCCAAAAATTTATGCAAAAACAATCAAAAGGGATAAAAATATATACAAGGAAGATTACAGGGACACTCCTCCATCGAGAAGACTCAGATTTTAGAATCAACAATAGATAGATATGCCTCAAGAAGAAGAAAGATTCATAAGAGAACCTCCTTTCATAATATCTTCAACTACCAGGTATCAAACTATATTTTTTGGTTTATGTTATGCTTGTAATAATTTTGGACATAAAGCTGTAAATTACAGAGCTAACAACAAGAACAATAACTACTTTGAGAGCCATACACAAAGGGGTTATTCAATAATACCTAGTGAAACACAGAGAAGAAGTTACAACAGGTTTGAATCCTTGAGCATTGAAGTGGAATGTTACAAATGTAACAATTTTGAACACATGGCCAAAATTTTCAGAATGACATTCCCTCCTAAAGAACCTCAACAGAGTCACAAACAAGAACCTCAGAAAATGACATGGATAAGAAAGCAATATCAATATAGCAATGAAGAATACACAATCATCCTACAAGTTAAACAGAAGAAATGTGGTTGGTATGTTGATAGTGGATATTCAAAACACATGACAGGTGATAGAAACAAGTTTCTTACATTACGAAAGGAAAGAGCTTGATCAGTCTAATTTGGAAATGATGATTCATCCAAAATCATTGGAAAATGAACAGTCCGAATTGGGAACAAGAATGAAAAGGCAGAAAATGTTTTAATAGTAGAAGATATGAAACATAATCTTTTAAGCATGAGTCAAATGTGTGACCAAGGTCATAAAGTTACTTTCGATTCACAAAAGTGTGAGATAAGAAAAGAAGATTCGGGGAAATTGGTCGCTACAGCTGCAAGAACTTCAAACAACATATATGTGTTAAGCGAAATTGGAAATGAAAAGTGTTGTTTAGGAAAGGAAGATGAAAGTTAGCTATGGCATAGAAGAATGCGTCACATGCATTTTGATATCCTTGTCAAAGTCAACAAAAGAGAAGCAGTCAGAGAAATCCCCCAGATCACGAAACCAACCAACACTTTATGCAAGCATTGCCAACAAGGAAAGCAAACAAAGACCAGGTTCAACTAGTTGGAAATTGTGCATACTGATCTAGTTGGACCAACTACAACAAAAGGCTTAAAATGTGAGAGATACTTTATGTTATTAGTTGATGATTATACAAGAATGACTGCAGTTTGCTTTCTCAAGAACAAATCAGAAGCTTTTGAAAATTTCAAGATCTACAAGGAAATGGTTGAAAATGAGATGGATTCAAGAATCAAATGCTTAAGATTGGATAATGGAGGAGAATTCACCTCAAAGGAATTTATGGACTACTGCAGCAATCATGGAATAAAAAGACAATTCTTTGTCGCTAGGACACCTCAACAGAATGGAGTTGTTGAAAGAAAGAACATGACAGTACACGAAATGGCTCGAACAATGATAATGGATTCAAAGTTGATAGATATTTTTTGGACACAGGCAGTGCATGCAACAAATCACATTCAAAATAAAGTAATGCTCAGAAACAACACTAATAAAACTCCCTATGAGCTATCGAAAGGAAGACCAGCAAATGTGAAGCACTTTAGAGTTTTTGGAAGAAAATGCTACATCAAAAGAGAAGATGGAAGAATGAGAAATTTTGACTCTCATGTGGAAAAAGGAATACTTCTTGGTTACTCAAGTACAATGAAAGCATACAAGTGTTACAATCTAAGATTAAACAAAGTTGTGGAAAGCATCAACGTAACAATTGATGAAATAGAGAGACCAGAATCAAAGGAAGAATAAAAAAAATCAATGAAACAACTTTTTAAAGAAGAATATGAAAAAGAATAAGAAGAGGAAGATGAAGATGAAGAGAATCCGACAGAAGTAGAAGAGAAAGTTCAACAAGTATCTCCAAAGAGACCTAGCAAACGAGTACAGAAGAATCATCCTTCAGATCAGATTATTGGAAACAAAGATGCAGGAGTTGAGACTAGAAGAAAAATCTGTTCAATAGAACAAACACACCTAGCACTCTTATTTACAATTGAACCAAACTGTTTTGAAGAAGCCAACAAGGATGAATTTTGGAATAAGGCCATGGATGAAGAATTGGATCAAATAGAGAAAAATGACACTTGGGAATTGGTTCCAAGACCAAAGAATAAGAATGTAATCGACACAAAATGGGTTTTTAGGAATAAATTGAAAGAAGATGGATAGGTTATAAGGAACAAAGCTAGATTGGTATGTAAAGGATATGCACAGATTGAAGGAATTGACTTTGAAGAGACATTTGCCCCAGTTGCCAGAATGGAAGCAATTCATTTTCTTTTAGCTTATGCAAGCTCCAAAAATGTTAAAGTATATCAGATGGACAAAAAATCATCTTTTCTGAATGGGGAACTTGAAGAAGAAGACTACATTGAACAACCAGAAGGATTTCAGTTGTCAGAGAAAACAGACTATGTGTGTAAATTAAATAAGGCCTTGTATGGTCTAAAATAGGCTCCTAGAGCATGCTACTCCAGACTGGATAAGTATCTGCAATAGACAGGGTTCAGAAAAGGAAGTGAATATAACAACCTCTACATCAACATAAGTCAAGGTAATATTTTATTAATTGAAGTTTATGTTGATGATATTATTTTTGGTAGTGGTGTTGACAGGTTAAGCCAAACATTTGCAAAAGACATGTAGAATGAATTTGAAATGTTGTTACTTGGAGAAATATCCTTCTTCCAGGGACTTGATACGTCAAAGCAACCAAGGAATTTTTATTTCTTGAGCCAAGTATATCAGAGAAATGTTAAAGAGGTTTAGAATGGAAGATTGCAAACCAGTTATCACTCCCATGGAAACCAGTTGTAAGTTGAGCAAAGATGATGATTCAAAGTCTGCAGATAAGAGGAAATATAGGTCAATGATTGGTAGTCTACTATATGTGACAGCATCCAGACCAAATGTAATGCAGGCAGTTGGACAGGTGACACGATTTCAAGCAACACCAAAATAATCACATGTATTAGCAGTAAAGAGAATCTTCAGATATCTCAAAGGAACAAAAGAGTTTGGATTATGGTATCCAAAAGGAAAATATCTATCACTTATTGCATACACAGATGCAGATTGGGTAGGTTGTATTGATGACTGACGAAGCACAAGTGGAGCATCGTTCTACTTAGGTGAGTTTTTGGTATCATGGCTAAGGAAGAAACAATCATTAGTATCTCTATCTATAGCCGAGACAGAGTATATTGCAGCAACAACATGTTGTACACAAGTTCTTTGGATGAAACAAACTTTGATAGATATACAGGTTGAGTATGATGAGCCCATTCCAATATATAATGATAATACATGTGCCATCAATATCTCAAAAAACCTGGTGATGCGCTCCAAGACGAAGCACATTCCAATCAAGTATCAATTTCTACGAGAACATGTTGTAGAAAAGAACATCAAAGTTGAGTATGTGGGCACAAAAGAACAAGTGGGAGACATCTTTACAAAACCACTTCCATGGGAAGCCTTTGAATATCTTCGCCTAAGACTTAGAGTTATTTCTACTCCAAAAATGAATGCTTTTTGAATGCTTATCTTATATGTCTTAGATGTACACGAGGAAGGATTATAAGAGGACATTCTATCAGGGGGAGTAGCTCCGGATGGAAAGATACCTTTGCCATTGATGACAAAGGGGGAGAAATTTATCGAATGCAGAGGATAGAGGCATGGTCCCAGGGGGAGAATATTTATCAGATGCAGAGGACAAAGGCATGGTTCCAGGGGGAGCATGAGTGATATGATTTTAGTACTACATCAAAGTGTTTCCATCAATGCCAAAGGGGGATATTGTTGATTAAGGTTGGTTGTAATTGATGTCAACCCTTTAAGAAATCCCCGTAGCACAAAGGCTTAGTTAATGGACCTAGCATTGTTTGATGTAAATATGACTCATTATTGTTTTTTCATGGTTGATAAAAAGTAAATATGGATGAATTCCAAAGTGGTCCCCTTATGGTGAAAGCCCTCACGGGAAGACGCTTTGTGGAGTAAGAGAACCCATGCTTAATTATGGAATAATGAGATGAAGGAAAGTGATTTTGTCAGGGAAAATATCCTAGATGGATAGTGCTTGTCATTTCATTTCTGGTGGTATGTGGAACGTCAAATAATTCCTCACGGTTAGAGAGTTAACTAAACCAAAATTCTGAGTGAAGGTGAAGAAAATAAGGCCGAAATGCAAGGAAGGATAAATTCTTTTGATGGTTCTTTCTAAGGTATGTTATTCACAGGTAATCTCATCATTGTCGCTATAATTTTTTTTCTATAATGATTCAGACCGTGAAATTGGTATGAAAGTGAGAAAACATATCCAAGTATCTATACAAAAAAAATCATCTTGTGGGTCGTTGTATTTTGGGAGTTACACTCTATGGAAAATAGATTTTGTAGCTAGTTCTCAAACTAGTCAAAATCAAGTGTTTCAGATAAAAACATCATAACTTCTTCATAATAGATCCAAATTCAGTCATACAAAATGTATTAGTTAGGGTACAATCTGTAGTATTATTTTTAACAGTTTTAGATCATTTCATCAAACATTTTTTGCAGGGAACGCTCTACAAGTCGCTCTTTAGAATAAGCCAGAATTCGACAAGGTATGCCATTTTTGCTATAACTCCTTTTCTGAGAGGTTCCAAGTAGTGAAACTTGGAGGAATTGCATTAATCAAACTGAATAAAATTGTATATCAGGTTCAGATCTTAATACATTACAGGTTCAAAGTTATGATTACTTCAAGTTAGGGTTGTTGACTAATCCAAAACTAGGCATGTGAGACTAAAGAAAAGTTTGATGAAAATGCTAGTCTCTTGTTTTTAAAGTTAAGGAAGTTTTGCAGGAATGTGATCATATACACCAGGTCTATTACAAATCTACAAATCAGGTTTGGATGATGAAATTGATGAGGGATTTTGGTTGTGGTACATGTTGAGTACATGGTTGAGACAAGTAGTTGATGTGTTGGCGCACATACATGAGGTGTATAGTTGATGATGTTGGTTCATATTGATAAGTCATACTTGACGAGTAGTTGACACATGATTGGTACATACTTGGTACATGGTTGGATGCACTTGTTTATGGTACAGGTTGATTACAGATTGGTGCATAGTTGATGCACTTGTTTATGGTACAATTGATTACAGGTTGAGGTACAGGTTGATGCATGGTTCATATTTATTGGTACAGGTTTACAGTGGCATATCTCACAGTGATATTATGACAGTGGTTCCCTCATTCTGTTTCTACTTCAGGGTGGCAGGACAGGGCAAGGACAGATGGTTATATCCATCTTTCGGTTGTAGCCGAAGAACATTGGGGGTTATAGCCTCCTTCTGGTTGTAGCTAGAGAATTGGGGAGTTGGAACTTCCCTCAGGTTGTAGACTAAGAAACTAGGGGGTTGGATCCTCCTTCTAGTTGCAGCTGGAAAACAAAGGAAGTTGGTTCTTCCAATGAATGTAATTCTTTAAGACATACAAGAAAAAACATTCTGTGGTTTTCTCCCGATTTGGGTTTCCATGTAAAACACTGGTGTACTGTGTATGTGTGTGATTGTTTATTTCTTACTGCTCATTATTTGATAATAATTCTACATTCATATAACATTTGAAGAAAAATGATTATAATTACGCTATTATTGATTCACCCCCCCTCTCAATAATCCAACAATCGGTATCAGAGAAGGTTCCTTCAGAAATCAGTTTAACCACTGAAAGGTAGATCATGGAGAGTACTAACTCATATAAAAATGGAATACCACAGTTTGATGGACAAAAGTATGCTTTTTGGAGCATAAGGATGAAGGCATATATACAGGCACAGGGATTTCAAGTTTGACAATCAATTGTAGATGGATACACAGCACCAACAGTTCCACCAACAAATGACAAAGCAGTGAAGCTTGATGAGAATAATTCTAAAGCCATAAATGCACTTCTGAATGGTCTAAGTGATACGATATTCACCAAAGTTTCACATTGTAAATCTGCTAAAGAGATTTGGGACAAGCTTCGAAATATTTATGAAGGAGATTCAAAAGTCAAAGCAGCAAAGTTTCAAACTTACAGAGGTCAAATCGAACAACTAAAAATGAAGGAAGATGAAGATATCACAGCCTACTTCTTACGAGTCGATGAACAATGAATGCAATCATAGGATTGGGAGAAGAAATCAAATACTTTGTAATTGTTCAAACGGTACTAAGATCTCTTTCTATGATATTTAACCTTAATATATCAGCACCAGAAGAAAGATCGGATCTAAACTCAATAAGCATGGATGAACTGCATGGAATCTTCACAGCATATGAGATGTGAACTGAACAGGAAAATCCAGATGTAAAAGAAGCATCATTCAAAGCATCCAAAAGATCAAAGCAAAAGAAAAAGGAATAAGAAGAATATAGCAGGAACAACGATGCCTCGGAAGATGATGAAGAAGTGGCCAACTTCATGAAAAGACTGAACAACGGAACCAACGGTAGGTATAGAGGTAAGCTTCCTATAATTTGTTTTAATTATGATGGTATTGGTCATTTTGCTAGCAAATGTCCTGATAATAAAAAGAGAAATGATAAAGGTTACTCAAAAGGCAAAAAAACATATAAAGGTAAAAGAACTACAAAGAAATTTCTCAAGAAAAACTTTTTCACCAAAGAAGACATCTCATCATTAGATGAAGATGAAGTCAGTGATAGTGAAACATGGAGAGTTCTATTCATGGCAATAGAAGACTCTGATAAAGAAGACTCCAAAGAAGAATATGAAGAAGCATACGAAGAAAAAATTGAAGAGGCAGAAGTTGACTTCCGAGAAGAATTAATGAGTGCCATAGAAGTTATCAGAAGAGAAAAGAAGAAAAACAAGAAACTATAAGCAGAACTAGATAAGAAAAAAGACACTCATGAACTAAAAAAAATAATCACAAAATTGAAGGTTCAAATAGAAGAAGATAAAATAATTGAAGAAGCACTCAAAGAACAACTAGAAGGAAAGTACATGATCATTGGAAACCTGGAAGTAGAGATTGTTACACTAAGAAAGAATATTCAAAAGAAAAATATTTAGAATAGCTCAAAAGTTCTGGATGACATTATCAACAGTCAAAAATCTTATTTTGACAAGTCCAGACTTGGATACAATCAGACAGAAAAGGGATCAAGCTCCGAAACAACAGAAAAGGAAACAAGTTCAAAAATTTATCCAGAAACAATCAAAGGGGATAAAAATATATACAAGGAAGATTACAAGGACACTCCTCCATCGAGAAGATTCATATTTTAGAATCAACAACAGATAGATAGGCCTCAAGAAGAACAAGAATTCATAAGAGCACCTCCTTTCATAATATCTTCAACTACCAGGTATCAAACTATATTTTTTTATTTATGTTATGCTTGTAATAATTTTGGACATAAAGATGTAAATTACAGAGATAACAACAGGAACAATAACTACTTTGAGAGCCATACACAAAAGGGTTATTCAAGAAGACCTAATGAAACACAGAGAAGAGGTTACAACAAGCTTGAATCCTTCAACACTGAAGTGGAATGTTACAAATGTAACAATTTTGGACACATGGCGAAAAAATTTAGAATGAGAGTCCCTCCTAAAGAACCTCAACAGAGTCACAAACAAGAACCTCTGAAAATGACATGGATAAGAAAGCAAGATCAATATAGCAATGAAGAATGCACAGTCGATAAAAAATCTAAATAGAAGAAATGTGGTTGGTATGTTGACAGTGGATGTTCAAAACACATGACAGGTGATAGAAACAAGTTTCTTACATTACAAAAGGAAAGAGATGGATCAGTCTCCTTTGGAAATGATGATTCATCAAAAATCATTGGAAAATGAATAGTCTGAATTGGGAACAAGAATGAAAAGGCAGAAAATGTTTTACTAGTAGAAGATATGAAACATAATCTTTTAAGCGTGAGTCAGATGTGTGACCAAGGTCATAAAGTTACTTTCAATTGACAAAAGTGTGAGAGAAGAAAAGAAGGTTCAGGGAAATTGGTCACTACAGCTGCAAGAACTTCAAGCAACATATATGTGTTAAGCGAAATTGGAAATGAAAAGTGTTGTCTAGGAAAGGAAGATGAAAGTTGGATATGGCACAGAAGAATGGGTCACATGCATTTTGATAACCTTGTCAAAGTCAGAAAAAGAGAAGCAGTCATAGAAATGCCCCAGATCACAAAACCAACAAACACTTTATGCAAGCATTGCCAACAAGGAAAGCAAACAAAGACTAGGTTCAAATAAAAGGAGTATTCAACAACAAAACCACTGGAATTTGTGCATACTGATCTAGTTGGACCAACTACAACAAAATGATTAAAATGTGAGAGATACTTTATGTTATTAGTTGATGATTATACAAGAATGACAACAATTTTCTTTCTCAAGAACAAATCAGAAGCTTTTGAAAATTTCAAGATATACAAGGAAATGGTTGAAAATGAGATGGATTCAAGAATCAAATGCTTAAGATCGGATAATGGAGGAGAATTCGCCTCAAAGGAATTTATGGACTACTAAAACAATCATGGAATAAAAAGACAATTCTCCATCGCTAGGACACCTCAACAGAATGGAGTTGTTGAAAGAAAGAACATGACAGTATAAGAAATGGCTCGAACAATGATAATGGATTCAAAGTTGACAGATATTTTTTGAACACAAGAAATGCATACAATAGTTCACATTCAAAACATAGTAATGCTCAGAAAAAACACTAATAAAACTCCCTACGAGCTATGGAAAGGAAGACCAACAAATGTGAAGCACTTTAGAGTTTTTGGAAGCAAATACTACATCAAAAGAGAAGATGGAAGAATGAGAAAGTTTGAATTTCGTGTGGACAAATGAATACTTCTTGGTTACTCATGTACAAGGAAAGCATACAAGTGTTACAATCTAAGATTAAAAAAAGTTGTGGAAAGCATCAACGTGACAATTGATGAAACAGAGAGACCAAAATCAAAGGAAGAAGAAAAGAAATCAATGAAACAACTTTTTGAAGAAGAAGATGAAAAAGAAGAAAAAGAGGAAGATGAAGATCAAGAGAATCCGACAGAAGTAGAAGAGAAAGTTTAGCAAGTATATCCAAAGACACCTAGCAAATGAGTACATAAGAATCATCCTTCAGATCAGATTATTGGAAACAAAGATGCAGGAGTTGAGACTAGAAGCAAAATCCATTCAACAGAATACACACACCTAGCACTCTTATGTACGATTGAACCAAATTGTTTTGAAGAAGCCAATAAGGATGAATTTTGGAATAAGGCTATGGATGAAGAATTGGATCAAATAGAGAAAAATGACACTTGGGAATTGGTTCCAAGACCAAAGAATAAGAATGTGATCGACACAAAATGGGTTTTTAGGAATAAATTGAATGAATATGGATAGGTTACAAGGAACAAAGCTAGATTGGTATGTAAAGGATATGTACAGATTGAAGGAATCAACTTTAAAGAGACATTTGCCCAAGTTGCCAGAATGGAAGAAATCCGTTTTCTTTTAGCTTATGCATGACGTAAAATCATCTTTTCTGAATGGGAAACTTGAAGAAGAAGTCTACATTGAACAACCAGAAGGATTTCAGTTGTCAGAGAACACATACTATGTGTGTAAATTAAATAAGACCTTGTATGGTCTAAAATAGGCTCCTAGAGCATGGTACTCCATACTGGATAAGTATCTGCAATAGACAGGGTTCAGAAAAGGAAGTGCAGACAACAACCTCTACATCAAGGCAAGTCAAGGTAATATTTTATTAATTGAAGTTTAGGTTGATGATATTATTTTTGGTAGTGATGTTGACAGGTTAAGCCAAACATTTGCAAAAGACTTTCATAATGAATTTGAAATGTCGTTACTTGGAGAACTATCCTTCTTTCTAGGAATTCAGCTACGTCAAAGCAACCAAGAAATTTTTATTTCTCAAACCAAGTATATCAGAGAAATGTTAAAGAGGTTCGGAATGGAAGATTGTAAACCAATTATCACTCCCATGCAAACTAGTTGTAAGTTGAGGAAAGATGATGATTCAAAATCTATAGATCAGAGCCAATATAGGTCAATGATTGGTAGCCTACTATATGTGATAGCATCCATAATAGATGTAATGCAGGCAGTTGGACAGGTGGCACGATTTCAAGCAACACCAGAGGAATCACATGTATTAGCAGTAAAGAAGATCTTCAGATATCTCAAAGGAACAAAAGAGTTTGGATTATGGTATCCAAAAGGAAAATATCTATCACTTATTGCGTACACAGATGCAGATTGGGCACGTTGTATTGATGACCGACAAAGCACTAGTGGAGCACCATTCTACTTAGGTGAGTGTTTGGTATCATGGCTAAGGAAGAAACAATCATCAATATCTCTATCTACAGCCAAGGCAGACTATATTGCAACAACAACATGTTGTACACATGTAATTTGGATGAAACAAAATTTGATAGATATACAGGTTGAGTATGATGAACACATTTCAATATATTGTGATAATACAAGTACCATCAATATCTCAAAAAACCTGGTGATGCACTCTCAGACGAAGCACATTTCAATCAAGTATCAATTTCTATGGGAACAGGTTGCAAAAAAGAAGATCAGAGTTGAGTATGTGGGCACAAAAGAACACGTGGCAAACATCTTTACAAAACCACTTCCACAGGAAGCCTTTGAATATCTTTGCCAAAGACTTGAAGTTATTTCTACTCAAAAAATGAATGTTTTTTGAATCCTTATCTTATATGTCTTAGATGTAGAGGAGGAAGCACCATAAGAGGATAGTCTATCAGGGGGAGAAACCCCGGATGGAAAGATACCTTTGCGATTGATGAAAAAGGAGCAGAGATTTATCAGATGCAGAGGATAGAGGCATGGTTCCAGGGGGAGAATATTTATCATATGCAGAGGACAAAGGCATGGTTCCAAGGGGAGCATGAGTGATATGATTTCAGTATTGCATCAAAATGTTTCCATCAATGCCAAAGGGGGAGATTGTTGATTAAGGTTGGTTGTCATTGATGTCAACCCTTGAAGAAAGCCCCATAGCACAAAGGCTTAGGTAATGGACCCAATATTGTTTAATGTAAATATGAATCATTATTGTTTTTTCATGGTTGATAAGATGTAAATATGGATGAACTCCAAAGTGGTCCCCTTATGGTGGAAGCCCTCATGGGAAGACACTTTGTGGAGTAAGAGAACCCATGCTTCATTATGGAATAATGAGATGAAGGAAAGTGATTTTGTCAGAGAAAATATCTTATATGGATATTTCTTTTCATTTCACTTCCCGTGGTATGTGGAACGTCACATAATTCCTCACGGTTAGAGAGTTGGAGACCCCAGGTTTGGGTAATGGACCCAAGTTTGTTTGATGGGTAATTGTATGAGTTATGATATATTTTCAGATAATAATATTCTATATGGATATTACATGTCATGCCATTTCTGGTGGTATGTAGAACATCACATAAATCCTCACAGTTTGAGAGTTATGGCCTTACGAAGTTGGAGGACCCCCATATGTCATCTAGAAGCTCTAAAAGGTCAAACTAGTCAAAGTGGTTTAAGAGATTTTAAAAGGTAAATAATAAAGTGAAGTGATGAGTGTATTATAACTCAAAGTGAATAAAAAATAAATTATTTCAATAATAAATTTAATGGAGAAATTAAAAGTGGACCCAACCCTAAAATAAGGAAAGTGGGCCAAGTGACCTAGAAGATGTTTTTAAGGAAGCTGCTTGGAGAGTATAAATAAGAGACAAGGCTCTCTCATTTGAATCACACTTGAGAATATTGAGTACCTATATGTGTCTGAGGTAACCAAGGATATCTAAACCATAATTTTGAGTGAAGGTGAAGAAAACAAGGCCGAAATGCAAGGAAGGATAAATTCTTTTGATGGTGCTTTCTAAGATATGTTATTTACAGGTCAGCTCACAATTTTCACTATAAAAAAATTTCTATAATGCTTTAGACCATGAAATTGATATGCAAGTGAGAAAACATATCCAAGTATTTGTAAAAAACAATTTAGCTTGTGGATTGTTTTATTTTGGGAGTTACACTCTGTGGAAAATAGGGTTTGTGGCCAGTCCTGAAACTAGTCAAAATTAGGTGCTTCAGGTAAAAAAGTCATAACTTCTTCATAAAAGATCCAAATTCCATGAGACAAAATGTGTTGGTTAGGGTATAGTCTGTAGTATTCTTTGTAACCGTTTCAAATCATTTCATCAAATATTTGGTGCGGGGCATGTTCTACAAAGTCACTCTCTAGAATAAGTCAGAATTCAGCAAGGTATGTCATTTTTGCTTTAACTCCTTTTCTAAGAGGTTCCAAGTAGTGAAACTAGGAGAAATTACATTAAACACACTGAAGAAAATTGTGTATCATTTTCAGATCTTAATACATTATAGGTTCAAAGTTATTATTACTTCTAGTTAGGGTTGTTGACTAATCCAAAACTAGGCATGTGAAACTAATGAAAAGTTTGATGAAAATGATAGTATCTTGTTTTTAAAGTTAACTAAGGTTTGAAGGAATCTGATCATATACACCAGTTCTATTACAGAGCTACAAATCATATTTGGATGATGAAATTAATGAGGGCTTTTGGTTGTGGTAGATGTTGAGTACATGGTTGAGACAAGTAGTTGATGAGTTGGCGCACATACATGAGGTGTATAGTTGATGATGTTGGTACATATTGATGAGTCATAGTTGATGAGTAGTTGACACATGATTGGTACATACTTGATACATGGTTGGATGCACTTGTTTATGGTCCAGGTTGATTACAGATTGGTTCATGGTTGATGCACTTGTTTATGGTACATGTTGATTACAGGTTGAGGTACAGGTTGATGTATGGTTGATGCATGGTTCAGATTTATTAGTACAGGTTTATAGCAGTATATCTCACAATGATAGTGTGACAATGCTTCCATCATTCTACTTCTACTTCAGGGTGGCAGGACGGGGTTAGGACAGGAGGTTGTAGCCACCTTCCGGTTGTAGCCGGAGAACATTGTGGGTTTTAGCCTCCTTCTGGTTGTAGCCATAGAATTGGGGAGTTGGAGCTTCCCTCAGGTTGTAGCCTGAGAAACTAGGGGGTTGGAGCCTCCTTCCAGTTGT
>JASDQU010737951.1:27041-58454 GCA_032191745.1 Picea mariana
ATATATATATATATATATATATATATATATATATATATATATATATATATATATATATATATATATAACCCAATGTTGTTATGCAAACAACTCATATTCAAACTATGTATAGTTCTTTTGTGTATGTATGAGAGAAGGTGTTTGTCTTTTCAAAATTGGTTTCCCTACATCAACAAAAAGGTTAATGTATGCCCAAGAAACAAAATCAAAATTAATTTAAATAGATGTTAAAGATACCTTTATTTTTAATTTATTCATCACAAAGCCAATTAGAAAGCCAATTAGTTGACAAATTATACATCTTTGAAAGCTTTAATTATATTATAGTGTTTCTCTTTAGCGAAAAAAAATAAAAATAAATAAATAAATTTGAGTTTCTAAGTATTGAGGAGAGTACTTTGTAAATAATTAGTTGAAAATGTCAATTGGATTTAATTTAGATGGTTAGAGACTCTCCACCTAGATTCAAACCCTACTCTAATATTAATAACTAAATATAACAATGAAATACATATAACTTGGAAATACATGTTGAACAATGAAACTTAATATAACTAAATGCACAAGTAATGAATATTTTTTGTCAAAAGATAATAATTGAGGGTTGTTTGTTATTCAAAATGTATACTGAACAATAAATTGAATGGAACTATAATATTCATAAATATAATAAATATATTATAAATATAATAATAAATAATACATTAGATAATAAATATAATATAAATATAATAATGCATAATAATAAATACATAGTACAACTTTTTATATTTAGATATGGTGATTGGTGAAATTCATTGATTATGTAATTAATTCTACATATTAAAGACGTGAAGGGAGCAATAACACTTCAATTCTATCAACCAATTAGAAATGAGAAACACAAATATTTTTATTATATACAAAAATATATATTTGTTTTCCTATGTTAAACATTACATTGCATACACAAATTTATGGTAAAAGGCAAATTAATGTCACATCATTAGCAAACTCATTGCTATAGTCCCATGACAGGGACTAATAATGTGTTTAATGTTTCATTTGTATTTTTTGTTTAGATATTGTTTCATTCAATGTATGTTCTAGATATGTTGTACAAAGTGACTTTAATATATATATAT
Source organism: Picea mariana (assembly GCA_032191745.1). Classification (NCBI taxonomy): domain Eukaryota; kingdom Viridiplantae; phylum Streptophyta; class Pinopsida; order Pinales; family Pinaceae; genus Picea; species Picea mariana. The sequence goes on from JASDQU010737951.1 coordinate 28,166, forward strand.
ATTCTTCTTTGAAGGTCATATGTTCAAATCCAGAGAGGGTCTAAAAGAGTCTAAAAGTTAAGAACATATGATTCCTCCTAAAAAATTAAAAGTTAAAATCTGTGTCATTGTTTATATTTGTTTGATACTAAAAATGAGAGTTAGATTTGTATATTTTTAAATTTTAATATCAATCATAAAAATTAAATTAAAAATTAGTATGCAAATTTTTAATCATTTAAAAAGATTAATACTAAATTTTTTATATTTAAAAAAAAAAAAAATTAGTATGTAATTTTTTTATCATTTAAAAAGACTAATACTAAATTTTTATATTAAAAAAAAAAAAAAAAATTACTATATAAATTTTTATCATTTAAAAAAAATTAAATTAGAAATTGTAACTTTGTTTTTAGATATTTAGCATGATATAATTATATTTTTTAAAATTGAAAAACTTTTAAAATAATATAATTTTATATTTTAAAATCAATAACTTTTTTAAAAAATAATTAAAACAATCATTAATTATAGTTTAATAGTTTAGTGCTTTTTTATTTGTTATTTTATATATTATTTTCTTTTATATTTTATTATCAAAATAATCTCTACCACACCATTGTTTAAACAAGTAAAAATAGCAGCAAAGCTATTTATACCTGCCTTTTAATATGGTAATATAATACTTAATATGTTTATATCTGCCTATGTAATAAGATTTGTTAATTTTAATTTAATTATTAATACATTAAAAAAATTAATTTTGAAAAATATTTTTCTTTTAATTCAAAATTTTAAAATATTAATAAAAATATTAAATCATTAAAATGTAAATTTTATCATGGTAAATTGAATGTTATTATTATAAATTTAAATTTAAATTTGAAAAATCAAATGAAATTTAATAATTTAATAAGGTAAATTTAAATTATTTCATTTATATTGAAAAATAAATATAATAGAAAAAACTATAAGTTTTGTATATCAATTTGTTTAATATATTCATTCCAACAATTTTACTTAATAAAAATTAATTTGTTTAATATATTCATTCCAGCCATTTTACTTAATAAAAATTCATGCATCTATTATACTCTGTGTTTCTTTTAAATACACTGTAACACTAATTTCATATAAAACAAAATTTTTATATTACGGATACTAAGTACAAATATGAAATTTGAGACAAGTGTATTTTTAACTTCATATTTTGAAAAAATAAAAAATGTTTGTACATTTAAATTTTTTATTTTTTTAAATGTTAATAAATTTCATAGTTAAAATAAGTTTATGTTAACAAGTCATATTAAAAAACAAATATGCAAAATCAAATCACCTTATAAATCTAGATTTATAAATTATTAATTATAAATAATAAAAAACTAAGATAGTGTGTATATATTTATATTATTTTTTTTTGCATATAAAAAAAACATTTATAGGCCATCCATGCCGGGCCACGTTATGTCAGAGAACTCTTATTGTTCTATTTGCGGAACATATTGTAACATACTCAGTATCCAATAAATTTTTCGAACTGCATGCAATTAAAATATACACACACAGAACTCTTGATGATGCTTTATATATAAAAACGTAAACACACAAATACATATGTAAATGCACGGATTCATACTGAAATAACAGTAAACGTATACATGCAACATATACAGAAAATACTCATAAAATTAAACACAGTTATAACCGCACATATGATAGCCCATAAAAATAAGCACGTAAATAACAATGCAGCATATAAATTTATCACACAATTGGCACTTATCTTGGTAAGAATGTCACCAACTGCGTGCAGGCCTTCACCACACTGTTCATCACTCTCAACAGTGAGTCACCCTCGAGCTAGGACTAAACTCCACCCGGGTAAAGGGATTCCTAACCAAGCTAAAAGCTGATAGACAACAGGAAAGACTCTGTCTCAGGTGCCAGCTCAAACTAACAACCTACAGTCCCTTATTCCCCACATGCCTGTTCCACCCAGGAAGTGTGCCCCTTCTCTGCTCAACAGTCATTCGACTGTCCCACTCCCTTTCCAGGCTTCAGCAACATGTCGGACAGGAAGTCGCAGAGCACTGTAGCTGCAGTTTAGCACCTTTAGGAAATCAATTCCCAACAATTCTCTCACCTAGAGAATTGCTCACGGGCCTGACAACCCGCCTCTTCAATATCCCACGGACCTGACAACCCGCTTCTTCAGTCCAACTCCCAAGCTAACCAGCTACACCAACAGAAAAATGGTTATGGATACAGGTTCAGATACAGTCATGAAGATATGAAGGATAGCTCAATGAGTGTGTGCATGCTCATGGATGAATCACTGAATGACTGAATGATGGGAAGAATGATGAAAAAGATGGGAAAATGAACTAAGTCCCAACAATATGTATGCATGTCCCCAACTTGACACTTGTCATGTTGGGAGCTACTTTGGCCCCACTTGTCCCCAACTTTAGAACTTAGGATAAAATAATTATCCATACTTTATGATTTAAGAAATATTATTATAATATTCCTTTTTGGCTTAAGCTCCCTAGCTTACCCCTTTTCCTTAACTTTTAGGCACCTCCCTTTCCCTAACTAGTGGAGTTTAGTCCCCCATTCTCTTTTATCGTGGTCGGTCTGCGCACAACAATGTATTTTATATTAATTATGAGACATATACAAAAATAGACGCACTGGCCTTTAACATCTAGGCTCTCTGGCCTAATCAAAACAAAAGCATCATATCTTATAATAACTAGCTCACCAACCTATAAAACACATCATATACACAAGAGTTTGTTGGCCTCAATATCGCGCGCACTTAAGATGTTGTGCGCAGTATCCTGGAATGTGCACACTTCATCATTTTACTGCGCAGTACAAGCGCGCACTATGCCATGAAATGTGCATACAAAATGATATCAAACAACTCAACAGCTTAAGTACATTTTCATTTACATTTACAACTGGGTTCGGCCTAGGGATATTACAATCTATTGTAACATCCCTGACCATCCAGGTTGGGCCAAGCTACACTACAGAACTCTTACTATTCTCTCTGCGGAACATACTGTATTTTGTCATTGATGAATGATGGCAATCCACTCAAATACCTTTGAATCTTAATTGTCTCATCCTTGATGAAAGAGACATACTTCAGCAGTTCTAAAAACCTTCTCTCATATTCATCTATTGTCATACTCCCAAGCTTGAGTTCAAAGAACTCTTTCATTTTCTTGTCATAGTATCTCTTAGTCAAGTATTTCTTCTCAAAATACTTTTTGAATTCCCTCCAAGTAACACGTTTCTCTTTAATGTGTTGCACCTGCGCAAGCTAATCCTACCACATGGATGCATTTCCCTTGAGTTGATAGATAACAATTCTACCTTCTGCATGAGAAGAATAATTATGCAATTGAAAATACTTTCTCATGCCCAACAACTATGTCCTTGCATCTTCATCCTTCTTGTGCTTACCATCAAATGTAGGAGGTTTGATTTTGTTTATTTCTCCTCGTAGCTCATCCACCCCAGCCCTCTTGTTCTTTCTGACAGGGGATGGACTTGAGCTGTTGTGTGCTCTCTTATTGGAATGCCTTGGGGAGTGGTGATGATGATGTCTACCAACACTTCTTGCTCTTGTTTTCTCATCAGGAGGCCCGTGACTTCCAGATTCGCTTGAGCCCCTCTCCTTATTCAATTTAATTTCTATTATGTTCAAGCTCTGTAATAACTTCATGTTGAAGTCATCCTGCTGCTCCTTGGCTCTCATAAGCCTTTCATTACCATCTTTATGGCTTTGGACATCCTTCTGCAATTTCTTAATGGTCTCTGCCATATTCATGTTTTCATTCATTTCATCTCCATGTCCATTCGAGTTTGTTCCCTCAATGCCCAAATGGACATCCATCCCTCTAATCTCATCCTCTTGACTGTAAGTCATTTGTGCCTCCTCCATTCCTATGGACTCTGTGTTGATCGTGATCTGATCTAGTTGTTGTTAACTCTGCAAAATGTGCAGCCAATAAAACTTTGTCAGGCTAATTGTTTCAACAATTTCATGAAAATAATATGGTATCAGAGCTTCAGTTTTCAACACTGAGCCTGGATGGGCTGAGAAGGTTGAGTTGAAGCGAAATGTCACAGAGGATTTATTTCTAAGTGGCCAAATTTCAGTTTGCAGAACGTACATGGTAAAAAGTAACAACAACTGGGCAGAATTGGGGAAAAGCCCCAATTTTTGTTGTTAAATTCATAAGAAAATTGAGAAATTCGGCCATGTGGTGAGATATTATTGATTTAATATCTGTTCTATCAAATTCAGACCTAGAATAAGTCAAATTGGAAGTTACAGTGAAGCCATGTCAGTTGGAGCGAGTTTTGTAATTAAAATTCCCAATTCGTGAATTGATTTTGGGTAAATTCGTTCCAGAAATGCCAACCCACAACGATTTATTGTTGCAGAGGTTGATTTGGTGTTATCAGGGTGAAATTGAACAAATTTCATGGTTGCAGAATGTCTATGGTAAATTGGGGAATAAGTTATGCAAAAGCCCCAATTTCTGTAGCGGAATTCACGAGGAATTGATGCGCATAAAATGAATGTGCACAGGTCGGCGCACAAAAATGCATGATGCGTAGTGAAAAGCTTAAGATATGTAAGAATTGGGCACTGCGCAGAAAAATGTTAACGTGTGGGTGCACGCTCTAAAATTTTGGTACCACTCAGAAAAATAGTGGTTCCCTGGTGTGCACACTAAATTTTGGAGCTGTGCGGAAAAATGTTAGCGTGCGGGTGCGCACGCTAAAATTTGGTACCACGCGGAAAAATGTTAGTGTGCAGGTGTGCTTGCTAAATTTTGGTGCCGCGCGGAAAATTTTTAGTGTGCAGATGTGCGCGTTAAATATCAACATCGCAGGGAAAAATGTTGGTGTACAGGACCACGCGATAAATTTAGCATTGCGTGGTGTGCACACACATAATAATGACACGCATGGTGTGTGCAGTGTTGGCAGAGCGCAGAGGAGTTTTGTTGGTGTGCGTGCAATGTGGGTATATGTTGTCACGCGACAATTTAGTTAGTGGTGCACGCAGAGTTTTGGTGCGCGGTGGAGACGTACTAAACTCTGGCATGGTGAAACACGTAGAGTATAATGTGCGCGAAATATCAGCGCATGATACAAAAAATGTGCGCAACAGGTAATAGTGCAAGAACCAAAACTGCGCGCAGTGGATATTGGCACGTGACATAAAAGTAGTGTGCGCAAGTTATTAACGCGACAAAGAAGTGATACACAGTGGTTTTAAAGTGCGTGAAGCATGATTTACCTCGTGTTGTTGTTGTGCATGGTGAATATGGATTTACAGGTTGAAATTTGTGCACGCGAAGTCGTTTGAAGGGTGAACAACAGCAGAAAACCAACAAATTTCTGCGATGTTTTATATCATTTGAATGTCATCTTTTTGCAGCGCGTTTTTGAGGCCCTTAAGAGCGTTTTTAGCAATGCAAAAACCACGAGAATAGAGTGTGCCAAGGCACACTCTGTCTTTGCAGGTCAAATAAAAGAGCTCGGAGAGAGCTTTCTAATGGTGTAAACCGTTCGTCAAACGAAGCTTTTATGAGAAAGTTACAGCACAAATAGTGAAGGGTAAATTTTAAGACCCATCTAACTTCAAGGAACCATAACTTTCTGCTCTAGAATCAGATTGAGGCACATGAGAAGTTAATGGAAATCTATGGAACCATAGAAGACATTCCAAGAGTTGAGTTAAATTTCTGGGCATGTGAAAAGCGTTTAATATGGAAAATAAAGAATTTGTAGCATACCAGTTACAATATGGTATTTTGGTCTGGAATTTCAGCAGGTTGTAACTATGTTGGGCCACGCTACGCCAGAGAACTTTTACTGTTCTCTCTGCGGAACATACTGTAACATACCCAACATTCAACTAAGCTATGCCACATAAATTTTTCGAACTGCATGCAATTAAAATATACACACATAACTCTTGTGAAAGCTTTATATATAAAAACGTAAACACACAAATACATATGTAAATGCACATATTCATACTAAAATAACAGTAAACGTATACATGCAGCATATACAGGAAATACCCATAAAAATAAACACAGTTATAACCGCACATATGATAACCCATAAAAATAAGCACGTAAATAACAATGCAACATATAAATTTATCACACAATTGGCACTTATCTTGGTAAGAATGTCACCAACTATGTGCAGACCTTCCACGAACCTCCCAACCTTAGACCACACTATTCATCACTCTCAACAGTGAGTCACCCCCGAGCTGGGACTAAACTCCACCCGGGTAAAGAGATTCCTAACCGGGCTAAAAGCTCATAGACAACAGAAAAGACTCTGTCTCAGGTGCCATCTCAAACTAACAACCTACAGTCCCTCATTCCCCACATGCAAGTCCCACCCAGGAAGTGTGCCCCTTCTCTGATCAAAAGTCCTTCGGCTGTCCCACTCCCTTTTCGGGCTTCAACAACAGGCCAGAAAGGAAGTCTCAGAGCATTGTAGCTACAGTTTATCACCTTCAGGAAATCAATTCCCAACAATTCTCTCACCTAGAGAATTGCTCACGGGCCTGACAACCTGCCTCTTCAATATCCCACAAGCCTGACAACCCATTTCTTCAGTCCAGCTCCCAAGCTAACTAGCTACACGAACAGAAAAATGTCTATGGATACAGGTTCAGATACAATCATGAAGATACAAAGGATAGCTCAATGAGTGTGTGCATGCTCATGGATGATTGACTGGATGACTGAATGATGGAAGGAATGATGGGAAGAACGATGGAAGAGATGTGAAAATGAACTAAGTCCCAACAATATGTATGCATGTCCCCAACTTGACACTTGTCATGTTGGGAGCTACTTTGACCCCACTTGTCTCCAACTTTAGAACTTAGGATAAAATAATTATCCATACTTTATGATTTAACAAATATTATTATAATATTCCTTTTTGGCTTAAGCTCCCTAACTTACCCCTTTTCCTTAACTTTTAGGCCCCTCCCTTTCCCTAACTAGTGGAGTTTAGTCTCTCATTTTCTTTCATAGTGGTCGGTCTGCATGCAACGATGTATTCTATATTAATTATGAGACATATACAAAAATAGGCGCACTGGCCTTTAACATCTAGGCTCTCCGGCCTAATCAAAACATAAGCATCCTAGCTTATAATAACTGGCTCACCAGCCTATAAAACACAACATATACACAAAAGTTCGTTGGCCTCAATATCGTGCACACCGCATTATCCTGGAATGTGCACACTTCATCATTTTACTACAGAGTACAAGTGCGCACTATGCCATGAAATGTGCATACAAAATGATATCAAACAGCTCACCAACTTAAGTACATTTTCATTTACATTTACAACTAGGTTCAGCCTAGGGATATTACAATCCCCTCCCCTTATTTATGCACTGTCCTCGGTGCATCATGTACCCATATACAACAAAATTTCAAAAATCCTCAAAAACATGCGGGTATTCTGCCCGCATTGCATCCTCATGCTCCCAAGTAGCGTCCTCAGGACCGTACTAGGTCCATTGGACCTTTACAAGCCCTATGGCTCGATTCCAGAGCTGTTTGATTTTCCGGTCCAGAATGCGTATTTGATGCACTTGAAAAACGCCTTCTTGCTCCACCTGAATCACATTCCAATCAATAACATGATTAGCATCAGGTATATATTTCTTGAGTAATTATATATGGAATACATTATGAACAGACATAGATGTAGGCAATGCAATCATATAAGCTACTGGACCAATCCTCTCTAGGATTTCAAATGGCCCATAATAGCGAGCTGCCAACTTTGAACAATTTCCCAACTTCAGGGAACTTCTGTTGGCTTTCACTTTCAAAAATACATGATCACCCACTTTAAATTCCCTGTGAGTTCTGCCCTTATCAGCATAGATTTTCTGCCTATCTTGGGTAACCTTTAAATTTTGTTTTATTTTAATCATTTGCTCCTCCATTTCCCTAAGAAAATCTGGCCCAACCACTGCTTTATCTGTTGGGTTATCCTAGCTTACTGGTGTGTTGCACTTTCTACCATAAAGTGTCTCAAATGGGCTCATCTTTAGAGATGCTTGGTACCCATTGTTATAAGCAAACTCTGCCAAGTGTAGGTAGTCTTCCCATTTTAATGGTTTATCCATCACATACATCCTCATCATATCCTCAATCACTTGATTCACCCTTTATGTTTGTCCATCTGATTCTGGATGATAAGTTGTACTAAAATTCAATTTTGTTCTAAATCCATTAAATAACCCTTTCCAAAATTTTGAGGTAAATTTTGGATCTCTGTCAGACACAATTGTCTTGGGTATGCCATGTAATCAAGCAATTTCTTTCATATAAACATCAACAATGTTCGTTGCCTTGTGAGTGAGCTTAACTGGAATACAATGGACAACTTTAGTAAGCTTATCCACCACTACCATGATAGAATCATGTTGCTTGTAAGATTTTGCAGAGTTAACAATAACTAGATCAGATCAGGATCAACATAGAGTCCATTGGAATGGAGGAGGCACAGGGGACTTACAGTCAGGAGGATGAGATTAGAGGGATGGATGTCCATTTGGGCATTGAGGGAACAAACTCCAATGGACATGGAGATGAACGGAATGAAAACATGAATATGGCAGAGACCATTAAATTTGCAGAAGGATGTCCAAAGCCATAAAGCTGATAATGAAAGGCTTATGAGAGCCAAGGAGAAACATGATGACTTCAACATGAAGTTATTGCAGAGATTGAACATAATAGAAAAGAAATTGGATAAGGAGAGTGGCTCAAGTGAATCTGAAAGTCACAGGCTTCCTGCTGAGAAAACAAGAGCAAGAAGTGTTGGTAGACATCATCATCACCACTCCCCGAGGCATTCCAATAAGAGAGCACACAACAACTCAAGTCCATCCCCTGTCAGGAAGAACAAGAGGTTTGGGGTGGATGAGCTACGAGGAGAAATGAACAAAATCAAACCTCCTACATTTGATGGTGAACACAAGAAGGATGAAGATGCAGAGACATGGTTGCTGGGCATGAGAAAGTATTTTCAATTGCATAATTATTCTTCTCATGCAGAAGGTAGAATTGTTATCTATCAACTCAAGGGAAAGGCATCCATGTGGTGGGATCAATTTGTGTAGGTGCAACACATTAAAGAGAAAAGTGCTACTTGGAGGGAATTCAAGAAATATTTTGAGAAGAAATACTTGACTAAGAGATATTATGACAAGAAAATAAAAGAGTTCTTTGAACTCAAGTTTGGGAGTATGACAATAGATGAATATGAGAGAAGGTTTTTAGAACTGCTGAAGTATGTCTCTTTTATCAAGGACGAGATAGTTAAGATTCAAAGGTATTTGAGTGGATTGCCATCATTCATCAGTGACAAAATACAGTATGATGATCCAAAGACATTGGAGGAGACCATAAGGCGAGCTAAATGCCTATATGATCAGCAGAAATCAAGGCCAACTTTCCAAAAATCTTGGGAAGACAAAAATAAATTCAAGATGGATCAAAGGAAGAAGGGGTCTAAGATACCATTCTTCAGAAATAATCCACAGGGACAACAAACTCCTAGAGAACCCAAAACGATTGAGACATGGAGTCAAAGGCCAAGGCATGGACCTATTCACTGTTGGGGTTGTAAAAGAGATCATATGTACAGAGATTGTCTTCACAGAGGTGAAAAAGGGAGGACTTTTCACGATGTACAACAAGCCGAAACAATGGAGGACATGGGCAAAAATGTGCCAAGGATCTATGCAGCCCTCGACAACAAGAAAGCAGAGTATCAATCACATATGATTGAAGTGGAAGGTGGAGCAAGAAGGCACTTTTCAAGTGCATCCGGTACTCATTCTGGACTGGAAAATCAAACAACTCTGGAATCGATCCATAGGGCTTGTAAAGGTCCAATGGACCTGGTATGGTCCTGAGGACGCTACTTGGGAGCACGAGGATGCAATGCGTCCAGAATACCCGCATCTTTTTGAATATTTTTGAAATTTTGTTGTATATGGGTACATGATGCACTGAGGACAGTGCATAAATAAGGGGAGGGGATTGTAATATCCCTAGGCCGAACCCAGTTGTAAATGTAAATGAAAATGTACTTAAGTTGGTGAGCTGTTTGATATCATTTTGTATGCAGATTTCATGGCATAGTGCGCGCTTGTACTGCGCAGTAAAATGATGAAGTGTGCACATTCCGGGATACTGTGTGCATCATCTTAAGTGCGTGCGATATTGAGGCCAATGAACTTTTGTGTATATGTTGCGTTTTATAGGCTGGTGAGCTAGTTATTATAAGCTAGGATGCTTATGTTTTGATTAGGCTGGAGAGCCTAGATGTTAAAGGCCAGTGCGCCTATTTTTGTATATGTCTCATAATTAATATAAAATACATCGTTGCACGCAGACCGACCACGATAAAAGAGAATGGGGGACTAAACTGCACTAGTTAGGGAAATGGAGGGGCCTAAAAGTTAAGGAAAAGGGGTAAGCTAGGGAGCTTAAGCCAAAAAGGAATATTATAATAATATTTGTTAAATCATAAAGTATGGATAATTATTTTATCCTAAGTTCTAAAGTTGGGGACAAGTGGGGCCAAAGTAGCTCCCAACATGACAAGTGTCAAGTTGGGGACATGCATACATATTGTTGGGACTTAGTTCATTTTCCCATCTTTTCCATCATTCTTCCCATCATTCCTTCCATCATTCAGTCATCCATGAGCATGCACACACTCATTGATCTATCCTTCGTATCTTCATGACTATATCTGAACCTGTATCCATAGCCATTTTTTTGTTCGTGTAGCTGGTTAGCTTGGGTGCTGGACTGAAGAAGCGGGTTGTCAGGCCCGTGGGATATTGAAGAGGCGGGTTGTCAAGCCCGTGGGATATTGAAGAGGTGGGTTGTCAGGCCCGTGAGCAATTCTCTAGGTGAGAGAATTGCTGGGAATTGATTTCCTTAAGGTGCTAGACTACAGCTATAATGCTTTGAGACTTCTTGTCCGGCCTGTTGCTAAAGCCCGAAAAGGGAGTCGGGCAGCCGAAGGATTGTTGAGCAGAGAAGGAGCACACTTCCTGGGTGGGACAGGCATGTGGGGAATGAGGGACTGTAGGTTGTTAGTTTAAGTTGGCACCTGAGACAGAGTCTTTCCTGTTGTCTATGAGCCTTTAGCCTGGTTAGGAATCCCTTTACCCGAGTGGAGTTTAGTCCAATCTCGGGGGTGACTCACTCTTGAGAGTGATGAACAATGTGGTCTAAGGTTGGGAGGTTCGTGGAAGGTCTGTACGTAGTTGGTGACATTCTTACCAAGATAAGTGCCAATTGTGTGATAAATTTATATGTTGCATTGTTATTTACGTGCTTATTTTTATGGGTTATCATATGTGCGGTTATAACTGTGTTTGTTTTTATGGGTATTTCCTGTATATGCTGCATGTATACGTTTACTTTTATTTCAGCATGAATTCGTGCATTTACATATGTATTTGTGTGTTTACGTTTTTATATATAAAGCTTCCGCAAGAGTTCTGTGTGTGTATATTTTAATTGCATGCAGTTCGAAAAATTTATGTGGCATAGCTCAGTTGGATGTTGGGTATGTTACAATATGTTCCACAGAGAGAACAATAAGAATATATATATAATTTTTTTTCCATATAAAAAAAACATTTATATTCATTCGAATATACATGTTACAAATCGTTCAAAAGCACATGTACATGCACTCTTCAAAACCTCTAATCCTTCTATCCCTTACCTCCTTTCATGTATTATGTTTGTCTTTTATACTGTCTAAAAGAAAATAAAACATATAGACCGTATTGTCTTACAAAATCTTTACAAATTTACTTGGTGATCCGAAAAATCCTTAGATGCTTATTAATCTTTTAATACGTAAAAACATTTACTTGATCTTTGAAATAAAATGATCTCTTGATTGTATGCAAATTACATGTGAAGAACTTATCTAACCAAATCCACTTTAATGATAAAATAACTTGTAAAATAATTGAACTTGAATGAACAACAATAATGAAACCACATACACAAGTTGGAAAAAGCGAAGTTCACCCAATTTGGGCTACCTCTCCAGGTCCGCTTTCAATAGAGACCTTCTTTTATTAATGCTCAAATACTTGTGTTTTACAATGACCTTTTTACATGTTGCTCAAATGCAAAAACAGAGTGCATTGTTGGATTCCTGGCGAGAAATTGTACAAAATGAGTATAAAATTCTCGAAATTCCCTCAAGGTACCATTTGACACGCTTTATGGTGTAGCCTCACAAATTTGGTACCCTTGGGCACGAGTTACGAGACTAAACTCTACATTAATGGTGTCCCAACCTCGGTCTGTGCACCCATTAAATAGGGCACGAGCCCTTAACCAAATCCTAAATTTCGTGGTAGGCTTTAACTATAGGTTAGTTGGTTTTTTTTAACAAACCATATGGATGGTTCGTTGGTTAGAACTGTGGCATATAAAGCAGTAGGTTAGGGGTTCCATTCTTCGCGACCCTTGGCATATTTCATGGTTTGTTTTTATATGGTTACAACCATACGTAATATGGTTATCGTGGAATATATTTGTCAACCTTCACGCGAAGTGTGACGTTGGTCATGTGCAATATCTTGATAACCATGAGCTACGGTCAAGGGCTTAGGCTCTCAGCCCTTTAGCCACACAATTGAACTTTAACATTAATTCAAATATATTACTTACCATTGATCTATTGAGTCTCATTGTGTATAACATGTTGGTAATGGGGGCTATGTTAAGTCTTTGGGAAGTTATGGAGGTTTCGGGTTCGACCCCCGTCGACTCCATATTTTTTACATAACTCTAACCATTATAGGCCAATGGGAGGTCGTCAGGTGGCGACCTCTCATTGGCTTAACCTTGCCACTTGAAAACCTATAATTGGACCACTTGGATGGTACCTTGCTCAGTTAGCTGCCAATAATCATGTGCCACATGTCACCTTTGTAGTGGTGACACATGTCACCTTGTTGACGTCATCACATGTCATGCTGACATCATCTTTGACTTTTACGTTCGACTTTTTACTAGGTTTGACTGAACTGTGACCACTCATAACTTTTGCATACAAACTCCATTCGAGGCGAAATTTGTGTCGTTGGTAAGCTATCGTCGAGCTCTACGCATTGATAGCGTTTTCAAGAGAATTTGGGATGGTCGAATTTTGAGCATTAGTGAACCATTATGGACCTATGTGGATGTTCCTAATCTTTTTGGACCTCTGTGAGCATTCCCGGATCCTCTTGGATCATTCCTCCCCATTGGAAGACTTTTGGACCACCAAAAGTTTTGATTTACTCATCAACCAAGTTAGGGTAGAGTTCCCTCACCCTTTCGATCTCCATCCATTTTGCTTTACTTGGTTTTACCCCTTTAAGACTAACTCGAAGATATTCCACATCACCTCTCCGTGAAGTTCTAATTCTTCAGTCGAGAATGACATCTTCCTGTAGCTCGTCCAAATATTCTGGAGCAAAATCATCAACTGCTGGAACCTGAATAATTTCATCTTCATCCATAATCATAGGAGGTTCATAAAGCTTCAAATTATCAACATTTACTACTAAATACATTTGCATGTAGGCTGGTAGATCTAAACAAAAGGCACTGTTACCAATCGTTTCCAAGATTTTGAATGGACCATATTGGATTGGTCTTAGATTTTTACCTCCTCCTTTCATTATATATTTCCTGATATGTAACCATACTTGATCACTAACTTCAAACTGATGATCGTCCTAATGTTTGTCGTGCCTTGCATTGTACTTGGCTTGGCTCTTCTCCAATTGTTCATGTATTGTTTGATGTACCTGTTGAATCTTTTGAATGAACCTTTTAGCTTTATATGTATCATCCTATCCATTTTCTTTACCCGCTTCTCCAAAAAAAATTTCCATAGTTGTCTTAGGCAAGTACCCCAAACATACTTCAAAAGGAGTTTTCTAAGTAGATGAATGCATGGCATGATTGTAGGCATGTTGTCTATAAGGTAATTGTTCATCCCATAATTTAGGATGCTTGTTGCAGTATCCTCGAAGTAGATGTACCATTGTTCTATTCACCATCTCTATCTGTCCATATGTCTGCTGATGAAAAATTGTGCTCTTCTTCAATTTAGTGTCCATTAGTTTTCATAAATGAGACCAAAAATTTCCCAAAAATCGAGAGTCTTGGTCTGATATTATAGATATAGGAAGTCCAAAATGAACCCATACACTAGTACATATTGTAAAAATTTCGACGTTCTATTTGCGGTGTTATGGAAAAAATTGTCCATACTGTCAGAAAATAGAGGAAATTAAAAAAAAAAATTCATATTGCCCGATAACGTCGGTATTTCCACGTTGACGTCTCTCTTGCCACGTTTCTATCACTCTTGCCACGTTTTCCACCTAGTCGTCTCTTTTTCCACGTTTATGACATAGTCGTCTCTCTTGCCACGTTTGTGAAGATTGTTGTCACAATTGCGACGTTGTGGAAACTAGGTTTTCACCCTCCAACGATCACCTTAGTATGTTGACCAAGTCAAAATACTAACGGTCACTTAGGTTTTTATAACGTCGGAATTGCAACGTTATAAAATCTATAAATATGCTGCATTTGACGGATGTTGCGACAAGTTTGTTATAATAACGACACTTCATTTTAATTTTCTGATTGGTATAGGAGGGTATTGTTTTTCATTTATATTGTGTTCACTATTTTGTGATGTGGTAGAATAGGAATAACACTACAAATCCTAGACCTCCATACAACCCGATCATGGATGCCATTGATTTGGAAATTTTGTTTCTTTCCAACATCATTATATTCACTATAGATTGTTTAGAGGACAATTCCTTTGCACAACAAAATTTAAACCTCATATAGTTTGGCTAACAAAACCATCATTTTTTGCAACACTACTCATATATACATAAATATAGTTTCCAAGAAACCAAAAAGTATCTTTCCCCTCATGCTTCTAAGATCGAATTGTTATGGGAAGCTTGTTTGACATACCTACAACAAACCTGACCCTCTTGTTGATTAACATGTTGAAAAATTGGTTCAATGAAGCTCAATATCCCTTTTTTGATCAATTATCTGGGTTATTTCTCTTCTTGTGGATGCAACTAAGACCCTCTATGTCTCATATTTTAATAACATAGGCCACTCCTATGATGTAACAAATTTTCAACATGTTAATCAACTTGGCCAAATGCATGAAGAGTCGTAACGAAACACACGAAGAGCTTGGCCAAGGTTGGGCGACCAAGGGCAAGGCAAGGCGAGTTGGCAAGAGGGGCACCCAAATGCATGTTAATTGTGCATGCGAAAGGTATCAGATACCTTCTCATGAAAATTATGTAGTTGAAAGCTCCGCTCTGAAAGGTAAAAATAGCAAAGAGAAGGATGTGTTTCCTGATGGTTGGGCATTGGAGACAAATACACATATCACACTTTTATGTACAGTAAATATCTCTCCACTGCAAGCAAGTCCTTTTTATGTTTCAGAAAAGGCCAAGATTGAAGTTGTTGCTGAGTCAAATTTTGCATCAAAAGATCTAAACGGTGCATCTATAATCAGTTGTTTACCATCAAGTATGGGTTTTTTTGCAGATGATCTCCTTTTCCACGATCACTTGGAAACTAGTGGATTGAAGCCTGAGAAAATGGAGATGATAGTAGGCAACATTTTAGGCAAGTTTGGAATTCGCCAAGAAGATTTAGAAAGGAAAATAATAGTAGTTGATGAGCTAGGATGGAATATTGACTACAATACAGTGAGTGTTGCACATTTGGGTTACTGTTTTTTATGTTCATGGTGGAGGGGTGGATCTTATATTTCCCATCATGAAAATGAGATAGCTTAGAGATCTACTACTTGTAATGACAACATTCTGCCTTACTGGATTCATAATGGCTTTGTAACAGTTGGTGTTAGAATATGTCTGAATCTTTAGGAAACTATGTCACACTTCACTTTGAAGGACTGTGAAGACTGTCTTTGGTTTTCAAAATCAAGCTGAGGAAGTCCTATAAGACCCAGAGACACTAGAAAATGTTGTAAATATTGCAGAAAGGTCTCTGTAATGAGTTTCCATCTGATTTAAATGCAAAGGATTATGTAATGGAAACAACAACAATGATTTGTAGTATAATCTAAGTATAGGCAGAAATACCCCTCAGTTGATGCAGGTAGATTAAGCTTCAGGAGATGTTGAGTATGCATTAGTAAACATTGTGGAATGATACTTTTATTTTGAAGCAAGATGCAATGAAGAGGGCTATTTAATAAAGTCATTGAATTTTTGTTGGGAATTATGTTTATGTTGTAGAAGTTTGACTATAGCAGTGAGCAAACTAGGATCCATCCCTTTTCTTTGCATTTGACAAGGGGTTTTAGGGCATCCCCGACATGCCAATTTTGGGCTTAACTAACAATGGTTTCCTTTCACAACACTATGCTTACATAATAAATACTACCCAACTTAACTTGCAAAAATGTTTTTTCCCACTTGTTCTTTAGCTAAAGTTGAGGGTCCATTTGAAATGGTCAAAGCTATCCAAATATCACAATTCCCATCATTCTTATTTCTTGCACAAAAATCCCAAAGCAAGTGAAGGCCAACAAGCCTCTACCACACCCATTGAATCACCCTTGAGTCAATTCTATTGCTTCGATGTTAACTGATCTTCTAATTCCCCTTGAAATGAAGAGGCAAATTCTTGAATAAAGGAGCCAAAAATTGCTTGAATACATCTAACTACTTGGTCCACTTAACACAATTGAAACACCAACAATGAAATATTGATCTTTCTCTTAATCTAGTTCTACTAGTTGCATCTACATTATTTCTTCCCATTTTGTATCTACAAATGCTTCCAACTACTACAAATCTAAGTGTCTTCGGTAGCCTAGTCTAAACTCTTAGAGAGCATTTCTATCTACCAAGGTTGCATCATGTAGCTTAGTGATTTTATCATCCACAACCTAAATCTCCTAAAACTTATCTCTCTTATCCAAAGGATTATTGAGTCCTCGAGCCTCATTGTTGAGCTATTTAATCTCTCTCTTAACTCCTCAATGGGTTTCTCCTAGTGTTGAAGCAATCCCATCCAATCCTATATTGTAGGATAAATGAGCTAACTCTTTCTAGTATCCTTCTATAAATGCTCATTGTATAGATTTTGCTTCTTTGAGTAAAAAAATGACTTTCTCTATAAGCTCTCACAGTTTTTAATTATCATGTGACTTCTCAGTGTCCAACTTAGCCTATAGGGTAGCCATCTTCTCCCCCAATTATTGCCAAAGGGAGATAATATACAAATGATTGATAGATGGGAAGTTAGGCACAAAATATGGGATGCTTGAATCATCCTCCTTTATCTCATGCCACCTGTTATGAAAATGAAATAGGCTTCATAAACTCGGTGTGACATATGTTGCTTGTGTTCTATGTGGCAAGGATGAAATGATTGAACATGTTTTTTGGAGATGGCGGTCTGCCAAAGTGTTTTGGACATGGTTCCAAGCTATATTTCACTTCCTTTTCACTATTGTGCTTTTGTGGAAATTTCCTCTTATGGGAGACATTTGGATGATTAGAAATAATTGTAACTCCTTGTGGCAGACAGTCCCACTGATTGCAATCGATTTTTTGTGGAACAGTCTGTGTAAATTCACTTTTCAGTAGGACCCCTCCCATTTTGGCCTAGGATATTTAAGGAGCTTTAAGAATAAGTTGGCCTTGCTCGTGAGAATCAAAGTTAGTGTTTTCCATGGAGATGTTAAGTCGCTTCATCTTGGTGTGCAGGCACATATGTTTCTCTTTTTGGATTTTTAACGGAAGGATTTTCCCAATAACCATGTTACTTGTCTGATGTAATTCTCTTTTCTCCATGATGTGATCATTGATCACCCATTCCATGATTCTAAGAACCCACACGAATATTACATAGGAAGACAACAAAAGTACACATATTTCCACTATATGTCCTTACAATTCAAATACTTGGGTTTATGTTGGAATTCAAAGGAAAAGTTCAATTTTCTTGTGGGTATTTGAATTTAATTATGCTCTTCTACTATGTTTTTAGGTGAATGAAATTAGGCCTTGAAAAAAATGAACCCATGAAGTATTTTACATTACTTACAACCACAATAAACAATTTCTCAAAAAAATATGAAGTTACGATTTCATTGAAATAGTGTACAGTGCTTTCCTCTGGATTCTGGATATCCAAACGTTGTGCCAAATATTCAAAAATTGTGCTATTGATAATTGATTATTTCTTTGTCTTTCTAATACCCTCGGGCCTCATTTGAATACCTTCCAAACGTTGTGCTTGTTGACAAAGAAATAGTATAATAACTAGGCTCATTGCGCTCATTGTGCAACATCCTGTTGTGCTTACGAACCTGTTTCCATATAACTATAATATGGCCTCAGGGATCTCTAACACCGGAAATGAATCGAGTGGGAATAAAAAACCCTTGGCATATGAAGGTGGTCATTTTTGCGTCGATATAATTAAGTCTCAGATTGATGTAGCCACTCGATCTCATAATTACAGTTCTTCACAAAATGTTTTAGGTCCAGAGCCTCCTCCTCGCCAAAAAACACCCTTGTAGATCGATAAGCCAGAACCTCCATCTCATATTCCAAAAGGAGTACTTAAGCGCTCTTCCCACAATCCCAATGCTAGAGCCTCAAAAAATGACTCGATTGTTGAGGATTTGGGCCAAACCCCATGCACGATGTCGGCTTTGGAGGTGATCCAGACATGTCCTTCATAGAGGAACGCCTTGTTATCTATGTTAGGAGCTCTAGAACCATGTGGCTCAAAGGTTATCAATTTTGATGTCATGGACGTTAAGCCTCACTTACCTTACCACGTGGCCTTTCAAATCCATGTGAAGAACATGAAAATTACCATCAAATGTATTATAATTGATGAAGGTGCTTCGACATTTGTGATGTCTCTAGCCTGTTGGAAAGCCATTGGATCTCCGCCCTTGTCTCAATCCATGACCATGTTGATTACATTTGATGGACATTCTTTTAGACCCCACGTGATTCTTCCCGCTTTCCCAGTCCAATTAAGTGGAAAGACTGTGGAGGTCGAGGTCGAGGTGGTTGATGCCCCTCTCGACTTAGATTCAGACAAGTGTAGGATAATATGAATTGCATGTCTTAACAAGAGGGTTAACGATAAGTTTTTTTTTTTTTTTTTCAGTTTTTTAGTATTTTCGCCCACATGAATAAAAGTCTTCTTCTGACATATGGCACTTTTATCATGCACCATCAAATCCACTGGTTTGTTATCTGATCTTTAAGGAAAAGAAAACATTGTGGAAAATAATAGAAATAAGCACCTTTGGATTGCAAAGTGAGCGCCTCAGATTTGAAAAGCACCCATCACAAACAATAGTAAGAGGAGCAAATGTTTCAAGTTCCTTGTCGACTGTAGACTTGTACTTTACACCCTTCACAACCCCATCCTTCTCAATAAAAGAAAGTACAATTCCTTGCTCCAAATGAACCCTGCAGTCACATGAACTTTGATTCAAATTAGCTTCTAGTTCACATTGGCCATACAAGAAAGAAATATACAAGAATGGAGTAGAATGAAATGCACATTCCAACCTAATAAACTGCCTCAATTGTGTAAATTAGTTATAATTGTAAGTCTCTTGGATTATATGCACTAACTGTAATGCCAACCACCAAGAATCATGTGAAGCTGGAAAGAAGACCCAAGTTTGGATTGGTGTAAGTTTTACCCTAGTACAACAAGCATAGAAGGCTCAAGACATGCCATTACTACAATGGCCTAAATAAGTTAATGATAGGAATAGTACCCTGAAAGACTGAAGAATTGGTCCCTCTAACATATAATGAAGTTGAAATGTACCCACATTTTTTACTAAGAAATGAAGGTACAACATTTTCATCTCTCCTCCTGAACTTTGAATTTGTAGTCTCAATTGATTGGTCAACTTTAGATGCATTTGGGTTTTATTGAGATCTCCTTCTCAGCTAGAAATTTGCATTCTTGATTGGTTGATTTGTTGTTGCCTCAATTGATTGATTACATTTAGACACATTTTTGTTTTATTGAGATATAACAAAGAATGGATACACTTGAAGTAGAATGACCCTTTGACTTTGCATGACGTATTTACAGATTTAATCTATTTTCCAACAAACAGAGAGTCATGTTTAAACCCAGATCATAAGAATGCTCAAACAGAGGTGAGCTATCATTGGCACAACTTGAAGTAATTGTAACTTAAGAATAGTACAAAGACTTTGCAACATTCTCATCACTAGTGTGTGCCTCGTGAAGGTGCATTTCCATCATGTTTAGTATTGAATTCCTATAGATGGAAGTTGGTGTTGGATCTCAACTGTTAGTTGTTGTGACTTTTATGAGTAGTGACGATCATTCAATTTTAAGATTTGTTGTCATAGACCTGCTAGAAGGATCCAAACAGAGGAAGATAATGTAAGTTACAGGACAACGTAGGGGTCTCACTTCCACAACTATTGAGTATGTTCTAAGTTCCATAGGTTAGGCCACAACTATAACACCGATGTGAAGACCAATGAGATGAAGGTAAAAGAAGGGGCACTCATTCCTTTATTTTTATGATAAATTATCAATTACTATGCACAATCACTCTCTCCATGAGACAAATACAAATGCTCATTTTCATGTCCAGGACTAAAACATATGTATATGGTTCTATGGAGTGTTATGTATATGTTCTAGCAACTAGTTTTTATTTAAGTTGTAGATCTTGATTTTCCAAGTATAGTTTTTTTAATCTAGACTTGGATGTTAGACTCAACATTCGGGTAAATTATAGATCCAAATATTCCAAGGACGAGAGAAAGGGGAACAAAAAGAAGCAACAAGATCTTTGTAAGACTGATCACACCCATGTAATTTATGTGTTTGTGTTGTTTCTAGCTGCTATAGATCAATAGTTGTTGATGGAAGGTGAAAGTCAAGTAGGGACCTGCAATGATGTTACAATCATTCTTCAACACGAGGATAATCAAATGCCCCGCAGGTTGCAAATAGAACTTGAAAGACTACTATTTACATTTACTACACATTACTATAACAAAAGTGTAGAACCATGCATGATTAATGGTGAATTGACACTCATATTAGCCTTAACAGATTTCTCCATAATATCCTTCAGTTTTGCTTGTTGAGTATTCACCTCTAGTGATAGAGATGTCTTTGAGCATACATAATGAGATCTGTTGGGTTCAAATGGTTCTACTGGAATCATAAGCATCTTCCTTGATGGATGTTGTAAGTAGTGTGTCATTCTATAGTTCTTTGAATCATTTCTAAGAAACTTAGTTGTTTTAATTACAATTAGACCTACAATGATTGCATTTGTTGTTGCTATTGCATGAACAATATTTCTTGCAATGCCTTTCTCTTCAAACAAGCTATGCAATTGGATGCCAAAAGAAGAAGATTGAATATGAGCAACTACAGTAACAAATTCAACAACTAACTAGTCATCTTTGTCAAATGTCAAACTCCCCATCTCCATAGAAGATTTTAGGGGCGAAATTTCAAGAATGGGCGGAATTTGAAAGTTCAAAATTTCAAGGGGGCGAATTTTTACTAAAGTAGTTAAAGTAGTGTTTTCAAAAGCTTAGCCCAAATATTAAATTAAAAAATATATAAGTTAGATTATTCGTCCCCATAAAATCATAAAGAAAATCGATGGAAATAGGTTTCGCCATCCAAATTTCATGACTGAACCTTCATTTCGCCTTTTTGGAATGGAGATTTCTTGGTAAGTAATTCGCCCAGAGTTTTTTAAACCAGTATGTTTTTCTAACTATTTCTCTTGCATTTGTCAAATCAGGGTTTCATGGAAACATTTTTGCCCATGGATTTCCTTCAGAGTTTTATAGGATTTCTCCCATAGATTTATTTCAGGGTTTTATGGGACTTACTTTGCCCATGGAATTTGGATGTTTTTTTGGACTATTTCTCCTGCATTTTGTTCATTTTTCATTTTGTCAAATCGAGGCTTTATGGGAACAAATCCACCCATGGATTTCCTTCAGAGTTCAGAGTTTTATGTGAACAATTTCACCCATCAATTTCCACATGGATTTTCGATTTCACCCATAGATTTCCTTTAGGGTTTTATGGGATTGATTTTTCCCATGAAATTTGGATTTCTTTGGACTTTTAAAGTTTTATGGACACACTTCTTTGTAGGATCCCTAAAATTGCAGAGAGTTTATAGAGATTGCTCCCTAAAAATAACTCGGGAGGGAAGATTGCTCCCTAGTTAGCCCACTCCTTTACATAAATATATAAAATTTACATGATTTACATAAATATAGAGATTTTACATGTAATGGTTACGAGTTTAAACCTAAAGGTCATGAATTTAAACCCGGATGATGAAAACTCTATTGATTCTTAACAATGTTGCTAGATCATAAAAACTCCATATACATATATAAAAAACCAATATACTCTTCCATATTTTATTTTAATTTCAAATTCGTTGATTTATAAAAACTCCATATACATATATAAAAAACCAATATACTCTTCCATATTTATTTTAATTTCAAATTCGTTGATTTATTATTTTTCCCGCTCGTGGAGAGCTTTGAATTTCTTCTACCATAAACGACTTCCGGATCTTCCTGTAATCTTTTTTTCGACCTTTGTTTACCCCTTTTTAGATCTGCTTTTCAAGTTTTGTGAAAAGAAACACCAAGGTTCGAATCTCGTGGGGAGCTTGGAATGTGGGGATCTAGTAGATGGATCGTCAAATGAACATGGATGGCCTGAGCCTCATAGACGTATATGCAGAAGACGATAGGCTCTTTTCATCCCCTGCTTTAAAGTTGTATAATGACACGGATCGAACTCTTGACTTACATTCCTTGCCAGCAACCACAGTTCAAGTCCAACAAAGTGCCTTTGCCTCTACCCACCATCGCATATCTCCGTCAGGTGGCTATTTTCGTTTTATTTTTTGAGTACCCATTTTCATAGATTGCTCGTTCTGTCCACGGAGAAACTTGCCCGTGAATATGTGACACTATACATAACTATTATTAAATACATTCCATTCAAAAATTCTCACCATGCTTGCCGGTAAGGACATTGAAAATACTTCAAAGGGATTTTATTTTGCTATATGTTTTTTGGTTCCAATTTTTGTTATCTGTTTAGGTTTTCAAAATTTTAGCATTTTGGGAATTTTAAGCTTCAGGGCTTTTAGGGTTATACATACACAGAGGGAGAAAGATGGCAGACAAGGTCAAGATCTAGGGTTTAGATTTTGGGCATTTTGAGAAAACACTAGACAACTGTTGGTCATATATAACTGGAAGAAAGGGTGCAATGTTGATGTTAGATGTTGGGATCTACCTCTTCGTGTATCTAATTTTGCTATATGTTACCAGGAACGATTTCACCCCCCTTTGGGTAGCATATCTTTTCTTCAATGTCCAACTCTGAAGGGCAGTTTACTTCCATGTTCTCTCATTCATGTGTTGCACCATTTGTTGGGTGCAAATCTACTGTAATCACCATCCATCTCTTCAATATTAACAACTTGTTGGTCTTCCTTCCCCATCACATCAAGTTTATTTTCTTGGACATGTTCAGATTCTACAAATTAGCATTGACTAATTTGAGTTCCCCGGCTCATTCAATTTGTTAAATACAATAAGAGAGACTAATTATTTAATCTCGAAGAGTGCGAATGATAGTTTTAAAACCATGGTGAAAACTTACATTAAATATCTTCAGAGGACTTTTAACAGGTATAACAACAATGGAATTGGTCGTTTTTTGATACTCGAGGGTTTCCGGAGATTAGCAGCCGTGATAATAGTTTTCTTAACTTTAGGTTTTTTCCCTCACAAAGCTCTGCAGGGGCAAGCATGTGCAACGCCTGCAATTGCCACTGTGTCCAATGCAAACAATACTCGAAATGAACATGTGGAGGATGATAGGGAAAACAATAACATTTCTTCAAATAAGTAGGAGTTACTTGATACAGTATCTATGCTTGAGCAGAGACTCGAGGAACTTAGGGCATTGGATAAAGATAAAGCAGATGCAAAGGTGCAAACTCAAATGCAGAAGCTAAGAGAGGTGTTATAGGTGATCGGAGCCAAAAGTCAGACCTTGCGGAGTAAATCTTTAATCGATATGGAGGTAGCACTGAAATGCATGAAAAGAGAAGAGAAAAAGTTGTTAAAACAAGCTGAGAAGATTGCAGATTCCTATTTGGCTATTAAGACAGAGCTTGAAAGAATTTCGAATCAGCAAGCAGAAACGACCGCAGCTGGAGATGAAAAGATGCGAAAACTGAGAGAGAGGAGAGAAAATGATCTCAGAGATGCTGAAAAGTGGTTCAGAGACATTTGGTCTAAAATCACTAGGCTAGAGGCAGATTTTCTAGTTAAGGAAATCGAGGGATTGCGTCTTGCCTTCGAAAAAATTCCTGCTATCCAAGAGAAAATCCGAGAAAATGTGCACGTCTTCATTCAACAGTGGAAAAAGATGATTTCTGCAAGGTAGGCTTTCAGCAAAATATTCTCATAATTTCTCCTCATTTTTAGTTACTCATTGATAATCACATTTTATGCCCCTAGTAGATTAGGTTCACTTGAGCTTGCCAATCTTCCAATTTAGAATGATTCAGATCACTTACTTGAATTCTACCAAAGTTTTTTTCTGTCTTAGATTTTATGTTTAAAATAGGCCGCTTCAGCCACACATAGAGGCCAATATTGGGAATTTGGGAGATCAAACAAAGGACTTGTTCCTCATGCAAGTTTTATTGGTTACTGGTTTAGATATGCTTACTAGCAAACCAAACCATCTTGCATCAATCAAAATAAATAGTTGTGGTTTTCAAGGATATGGTATATTGTGCTGGTTAAAGTGCATTTCATGAATTACAAGTAAAAGAAACATACATTTCAATAAATAGCTTATTACTGGTGAGATAAGAGCAAACTTCAAAGTCATTATACAAACATCAATCATTTACAGATTGTTGATAAAGGATGAAAAAGTTGTGCTTTAGAAGGATATTATCTATTTTCCTGGTTGAAATGCAGTGAAAAATAAAGTGTGTCAGCGAAGCATTAAAAAACTCACTAGCAATGCCACAATCAAGATACAATCCTTGGAAAACTGTGAATTGTTGAGTGGGATAAGGACATGTTTACTAGATCCTTCAAGTTAGCCCCTGCTCTTAGTTCAGATGCACTCCTGAGAGTTGATTCCTCGCAGATTCTTCTAGGGTTTATTTCATCAATGGGTCTAAGAACCTTCGGTTCTAGGATATCTTGGAATGTATATGACATACTTGGATGGCCCCATAGACAAGTTCTCTTGAATAAAATACTAATACAAGCTTTCCATAGTTGGTAGAGAAAATTGAAATTTGGAGGCATTGACCTAGGGCATTCATAAAGGTTAAACCAATATCAATGCCTTCCTCTAGTTTTTTACTACCCATAAACATTTATTCTCCTATCCTCGAGGAAATGAAAGAGATGATCAAGAAAATTGGTCTGAGAGTTGTTGTTGTAATAATTTTTGGAAACTCAAGAAAACTTCATTTGACTCTATAAAGTGGTTGTTGATATTATGGTAGCTGCGGGAAGTATTTACCTCCACGTGTAAACCTGACGAGAATAGAATATTCCGGGAAGCAAGAAGAAACCCTAATGAGTTGGCTAATAACCATAGAAGACATGTTGGCTCAAGAAGATAACTTGTATTAGGTTATTAGCCTCCAAGAGAAGAAGTTGGCCAGAAGAAATAATATATATTGAACAGATAGATACCCAAAATGAGAAGTTGGCCCAGGCAGTTAGCTAGAATTAGTATAAATACAGGAGGCTAGTCTTCATTCTGACAGGCAGTCTCAAAATTCGTAAAACGTGTAGCCTACGGCTTTAAATTTTATTCAAACTATTCTGGAGGTTGATCTTTAGTTTGTGACCAGTCTGAACGCTTTCTTTGAGTCCAAATTGGCTGCTCTTCTTCTGGGCCATGTGATGGTCTTGCATACAGATGGGAAGATTTATTGAAGCATCTTTTGGGCAGTGTTTGAGTGTGCCAAAAACTCAGAATAAAGACACATTTATGGAAGAGAAGATTATGATTCTAGCTTAAAAGGCACCTCTGTGTACTTCAGTCTATTTTCACTCTCATAACAGCCAACAGTTAGTGTGCCCTTTGTTGAGGGAGTTAAGCTAGCAGTAAGGGCAAGTTTATTGAAGGCACTACACTTTATTCACTCACACAAATGGGGTGCATTAAGTCGATAAATTTCAAATATGTTTCCCTTATTTTAGATATTGAACATCAGCTGAGAAAGTGATTTTGTGGTGAGGAAGTGCATAGGGATATTTCATTTCCTGTGCGCTTAGAGAGGCATAGTCAAGGCCTAGATTGAGAACGCCCTTCATGATATTGACATGGGTCAACTAGAAACCCTTTCACAAGGTCAAAGGCCCACCTTGAAGGAACCCTCCACCTTATAAGGCAAATTAAAAGGGTTTTCTGACATGATCAAGGTCATGTATGCTAGTAAAGAGAAGCGCTCCACTACCTGCAGAGTAGATTACCTATTTTAAGGAATGAACATACTAGAAGAGCTTTACTTGAGGAGTGCTAGAGTTAGAAGATTGACATGCAACAACCAAGACATAGTTAATGCTTTCTTTATGCAATTTTCATCATGTTTGAGGAGAACCTAGTTTTGAGGAGCCTTCTAGATGAATCTTTATCATATTTTATTGTGAAGAAGGGTCGTGCTTTCACCCAAAGAGGCATCCAAAGCACTTTTTATTAAGGATAGATGCATGTATTTGACTTTTTGGAGTATAATTCGACCTCCTTAGGAGGAATTCGACTTGTTTTCATTATATATGAATGTAATGCAATGTATTAGAGGTGGGATGTCTGATATTTTGAGAGCCAAGGAGCATCATATGTATGTCCTTTTCCTAATTTGAACACAGAGACAGTTTGCAGACTTGTGAAGAGATTCTTGTGATTTGATCATTGGTATGAGTCTTTTTATTCAATTGTGTAATGTTTATCTACTGTATATGATAGATTTTATGATCTCCATACTGTAATTGTCTTCATAGAATGCACACCAGGTATTTGATAGGATTTCACAAAAGAATGTAGTTTCATGGACTACAATAATTGCAGGCTATATTCAGGATAGGCAGAGTGATATGCCCTTAAAACTCTTTTGACATATGCAAGTAACATGAATGGGACTGGACTCTATCACTATCTCTATCGTTCTACTAACGTTTGCCTACTTGGCAGCTCCGCAACATGCTAAGGAGATCCATGGTTACAACATTAAAAGTGCATTAGGGTTTAATTCTTTTGTTGAGACTTCACTCATTTATATGTTTGCAGAATGTGCGTGTATAGAAAATGCATGTCTTGTGTTTGACAGAATATCTCAAGGATATATAGCCACATGGAATGCAATGATCGCAGGGTATGATATGCATGGACATGGTGGTGATTCCATTGCACTCATTGATAAGATGAAAGAGGTAGGATTTATACCAAACCATATCACCTTCACAACTCTTTTGTCTGCTTGCAACCATGCAGGTATTATAGATGAAGGTTGGAAATCCTTTGATTGCATTATTTGAGATCATCATAAAATTAGGCCTACCCCAGAGAATTATGCATGTATGGTTTTTCTTTTTGGCCATGTTGGGTGCTTGTATGAAGCCCATGTGTTCATAAAAAGAATGTTGATTGAACCTAATGCTAGTGTATGGGGGGTTTTATTTGGTGCTTACGAAGTTCATTGCAAATTAAACCTTGCGTGGGTGCAACAAAGTTGAAATTTTTTCAACTATAGGTGCAGTGGTGTGGCAGTTATCCTTTATGAAGGAGGCCCTTAAGACATGGGTGTGGTGAGTGTAAGTGCGAACAAAGGGGGAATTGAAGAGGTTTAAATTATGAAGGCCTTAGCACTATCGATTATGTCACAAAGTATTTCCACAATGAGTGGCAACTTATATACCCAACATGACATGCTTGAGGGAGAGAAAAGTAGATTGGCATTTATGAGTGCTCTTACTAGAATAGAGACTTTAATATTTAATGGCCTCTAAGAAAAAACAAGTGTTTAAGGGTTCCTCCAAGAGTGGTGTGTCTTCCCATATATAAATTTTAACCCATTTTATATCTTCCCACAAGTTGGAATCATTCTTTATGAATAAAGTAACCCAATCCTCAAACAAAAGAGAACACCTATAAAATGTGTTCTATGGGTGTTCTAAGAGGTGGATCTCCTTATATACCTTGTTTTGACTACATCATTCATTAAATCTGCTTGGCTTGGGAGCTGTCATAAATGTTGATTCAATGCTCATGATATTCCTAGAAATGTTTGCTACCAGGAGAAGGCCAAAAATCACTTCAATTTTGAACTCCAATGAGTCAATGACATTGATTTCATGTATATACAACCATAATTATACTTGCTTATGCTCCTACAGATTTAGAATGGTATATAATACCTCATCTCCATCTCAACCATTACATATGCTGCTACAAGTCTCATAAATCCGTTGAGGTTAACTGCGCTTCTAAAACCTTGTCTTGAGGTTCTACCATGCTCTCAGAAATTGTGTCCAAACTCTAGAAGGATTAGTAGGAAAACTTGGCACAATATATTCCTCACATGCCATATTGAATTGGCACAATATATTCCTAAAACAACGATGTATTTAGTCTAGACTCTGATCTTATAGTAGACAGGAATGTAAATGCTCCAATATTGGTATTAAAAAACCAGTTAAATTGGTAGCTATTTTGAACCTGTGTACTGTGGAATTCAAATTTGATTGAAGTGGGTGAGTTCATACATCGAGTTATCCAACTATCCAACATAAAATATTAGCATTCATGATATATGGAGGCTCAAGTGTATGTAATCTCTAGCTTCTAATATGCTCGGTGTTATGGAGGAAGTCATGTAAACATTGGTTTGGTGACTTTTGGAGATATTGCTACTTACATACTATAATCCTAATTTAAGTAGGGAAAGGACAAACTTATATGAAGGAAAGAGAAAACCTTGTACAAAATATTGAATGCCTTATGCAATGAGCAATGGCATCATAACATTGTTTCAATATATGTCTAGTTAACCTCACCTAAGAAAGGTCCCCCAAACCTTTACCCATATGGTATAATGGGTTCAACAAGCGAGTCAATGCTTGCCTTAATCTATATCTACACGGGGCACTGATTATCTAATAGAGTACTGCAAAATTTCCCATTGTCATGATCTTGTACCCATTTGAAATGCAAGCTCTATATTAACTTGATTGGATGAGAATCTTAATTGCAAATAATTATAGAAGAAACCTCATTTTTTGACAATCTATGATATATAACAAGACCTACTTCCTATAATGGCTACATTATCTTATTAGAATGGAGACTAATACATGGACTTCAATGTTTGATTCTATGAAAAGATAATGCATGTAATGGTTACATTATCTTGCTAGAATGGATATTAATATGTAGACATCAATGTTTGATCCTATGAAAAGATAATAAGTAACAATAAACTCCAAGGACACAACTAATTGTCTTAACCTTTAGGCCAACCCCTTATAGTATGATGAGTTTCCCATATAGTTGACAATATACTGAAAATTCCCACTAGCTAGAAGGTCACTTTCCTAAATTATGATTAATGCTTTAAGTGATTTATGAGTTTTTATCATTTAGTATTAAAAGAAAGTATGCTTCAAACATTCTAGTAGATAAATAAAGTAAAACCTTCATTAATATTAGCATGATTGACGAATATATTGGTTAAATATAGAGTTATGGGATGGACCTATAGAACTCTTGCTCAACTTGCTTTCATGACAAAAAACCAAAGACAATACATTCAATTTATCATATGTGAATAAAAGTTAGGACAAGGTCTGGTGTTCATAGGTATTTGTTACTATGTTTTCTGAATTGCAAAACAGAAGCTCCAACTCTTTTCTAGCAACTTCTTTCACAAATGATCTTGTATATGTATGTGTTTTATTTTCCTAGGAAATCTCACATTATTTGTGAGAGAAATGAAACTCTAAATGTCA
>JASDQU010737951.1:115376-126920 GCA_032191745.1 Picea mariana
AGCCAAAAAATTTGCAGACGCAAAAAAGCGGTCCAGCCTTCTTGCAATGGCGTGTTGACCCGACCTACCATTCCTCCAGGTGGGAGAAAGAACAGCCGGTCGAATATCCAGGAGGTGATTGTTGTCAAAAAACTTTTTAAAACGGACCCCAGAAGGCTCCGATGAATTAACAGCTCCCCAAGATTCATCAGATTCGAAGTAGAGATTCAGGTCGCCACCTATTATGAGATTAGGCAAAGTGAGAAGTCCACTTGCCTCAAGCTGCGTCCAAAAGGACCACTTTGCTGTACAGGGACCATATAGATTGAGTAGAGCAAAATCCATCTTGGTGGCTAAACAGGAACCCCTTAACAGTAAGCCTCCACAAGACAGAGCCGGTTTTAGTGAGTAAAGACTGGGGTCCCAAGACGCCAGCAAGCCACCGGAAGAGCCAATGGAGCTTACCGCCGCTGAAAACCAGGTTGGATGGAACTTATAAATNGCAGAGAGTGTCTCTTGTAGAAGTATGATGTCAGGCTTCGTACGCGTCAGCAATCTTCGGAAAGAGGCAGACTTCAGGGGGCCTCCTAACCCTCTAATATTCAAGGAGATCACGATCATTACTTAGATCTAGCCAAGGCCTTCATTGCTCTAAGGGCCTTGCCATCCAGTGTGGGCAAGTTAGAATCCGCCTGTTGAGAACTAAGTACCTCCTTCTTTTTCCTGGAGCTCCGAGTTTGTAGTGGGGAGATCTCTGAAGCAATGCCTCTGGACCAAGTAAAATTCTTTGTATCAACTGGCTTTGTGTTTGAAGTGCCAGCTTTAGATGTAGTAGAGATAATATCTTTACCACGATAAATAGGAAGATGAGAAGTGGAGTTCAAGTATCTAGTCGAAGGTGAAGAGGACTGAAGTTTGTCCAGGAGTGCAGCCTCCTCCTCAATCGGTTGACTGAAACCAGGGAGCACTGTTGTATCTAAAGGAGCAGACAGCAAAGTAGATATTGTGCTGGGAAGTACAGGCAAGGCTGAAGGAGCCGGATGAGAGCTAACAGCAGGAGTAAAAGAGTTACGAAGGATTTTTTCAGTGGACTGAGTCGAGCCGAGTGTAGTGGGAATAGTCGAATCTAGTGAGGGGGTTGGATCAGTTAGAAGTGGGGAGGTTACTGCTCTTGGGGAGTTGGTGAGCCAACTGAAAGTATTAATATCTTCTTTTTTTGTAGTTGTAAGTGTAAGGAAGAGAGATGGACATAGAAGTCGAAGCTTAGAAATAGGTTTAATGGTCTGCTCCGGGGAGGGAGGACTGTGTGCAGGATTAACATCTAAATAAGCTAGCGATGGATCTGCTTCGGTGTACTCCGGAGGGTTCAGTCGAAGCTCGTCCTCTTCAGAACATAGGCTTGTGAGCTTACCAGGGCATGACTCACGCAGGTGACCCGTTTCCCGACATAAATTACAAAGGAACGGGAGTCCCAAATAGTCAAGAGCTTGTTGATGTGTGCGACCTCTCCAGACAATGTCCAGCTTATCCGGTAATCCTGTAGTAATATCAATGGCAACCAGAATCCTGCCCATTATCCTCGAAGGACTCTTAAGAGACTGTGTATCCAGAGCAACAAACTGACCAATAGCATTACCAATGGCTCTTAATGAGTCTTCATTCCATAAATATAATGGTAAACCCGGGAGCAGAACCCAGAGGTGTCGGAACTGAAAGTATTCAGTGTCCAGGTTGAAAGCCAAACGCCAACGCTTCAACATAATGCTGCTGCCCCCATAGATCCAGAAGGAGGAGAGTAGAAGCGAGGCATCATCTGGAGTCTGACAAATGAAGCAGAGCCACCCTTTTTTGAGGAAGAGAACCTCCGGTGAGTAACCCAGAAGAGGTGACCAATTAGACTGTATCCACTCCTCCAGTGGCTGTTTGCTTAATCTCTTATATGAGATTCGACCCACCAGATCACTTGTCGACATTTTACACAGATCTTCGAAGCCAACTCCGTCTCCCAGCACCAAGCGCTTAGTGGACTTGGAAGCTTTCCACACCTTCCTCTTGTGGGTAGCTCTAACAGTAGGCTGGGATGAAATTTTAGCATCCAGAAGAGAAGAAGGTCTAGGAGACTGACTGAAAGGGACTTGGGAAGCACCAGTTAATATTTTGGGGGCCGGAGCAGAGGGAGCCTTGTCTGGAACAGAGTGGACTGGAGAAACAGTTGATGCTGAAGAATGACTGTTTGCATAATAGTCCACCTTTCAAAAAGACCTGCCTGTTTCCAAATCAGCTCATCCGACAGATTCATCAAGTGGTCAGTATTAAACTCCATTACAGTGACCGTAGGGAAAACCACTCCACAATGAGACCAGGCAGCTGAATCGAGACTGTATTAGTGGAATGATGAACTGGAGAGTCAGAGTTCTGCAGATCTGAAAGGCACAAGATGGACAAGATGACAAGAGTAGGACCACTTTGTCCACTTTAGAATGTCTAGGATCTATCAACACAGGAGAGAAGAAAAGCGAGGCAAACAGTTAAGTCTAACCAGGAAACTTTATCATTGTAGGTGGGCCAGTGGAGAAGAGGCATGAGAGAGTAAACCTAAGCAAAATGTATTGGCAGACAGGAGTAGTTACCGAAGAAAGAAAGGGACAGGTGCCTACTAAGGAGTAACCAAGTAGAGAAGACTGGCAGCAAATAAGACAGGGGAGACAGACAAGGGCAGCGGTGCTCTGTCCAATAAGAATCTCAAAAGGAGCAAGAAGACAACTCGAGGCGCCAGTCAAGGAGATCAAGGGCAAACACTGATCAAGTGAGTACAAAAATAGGGGAGGACATACTGTATTCTCAGATTGCTCTACCCGAGCAGGAAGACAGGACTAAGTCCCATAATCTATTTGGAACCGTCCAAGTTAGTGAGTAAAAAACTCCCCGAAAACACTAACTGAGCAGATAGACAGAAAAACAGTCCAGTTAAACAATACAGCATTCCAAGTTAGTGAGCAAAAAGACTTTGAAAAAAATCAAGAACATCGTCACCAGTTAGATTACTTGTTGCCGGCGAAAAAGGAGGAGGATAACTAGTCAGCGCCTTTTAGAATCTACCCAAGTATTACCTGGATCAAAGAGATACAGGGAAGCTTGAATCGCCATCGCCAAATTCAAATTTTCTCCTCCCGCTCAGCAAATTTTATATTCACTTTACTCTGTTCAAAGATACTGTCGCCCACCGTGTGTGTCTTTTTGCAGTTTTTCACACGGAATTTGGAAAAAATGGTGGATTTGTCACCTACAATTAAATTTATGTTGCTTTTTGGGTTGTCATTCGATTGAGTTTAATCTATGATTGCAATTTTTAAAGTTAGTATTATGGCACTTACATTACTTTAATTATTTTACACCTTTTATTTTAACAACCTTTTGAAAATCCTAATTTGATGAATCCACGAATAATAAACTTCATATAATTTGCGGTACTTGGATTAGATCGTCATCAACACGAATAATAAACAGCGAGTCTCGTACACTTTGAAAGCACCCCGCCAGTTCTGCACATGATAAAACGGGTATTTACAACGAATATGTGCATATTATACAATGAGAAAGTGTATAATGTATATGAAGGACACCACTTCCTTTTCTGGTGTAAGTTCAAAAATATATCTTTGTTAGAATATTTTATGATTAGATGAATTCGAATATGATATCATCTTAGGTATCTATATACTGATGATTTTCATTTAGCTTACACTATGTTATTAATGTAATGTTGCATATGGTCTCAACGAGAAGAATTACAGTGATGTTTTTTCTTTTACGATTTTGACTTTTCAATAACGTCATTAATTTAAATTCAAATTTTAATTTTAATATATATACATTTTATTATATAATTATTAATTAATTAAATTTAACAAATGTAACTTTAATTAATATGATATAAATATTTCAATAAAAAACAAAATTTTGGGAAGGGGATCTGCAACTAGGTCGTGCAAAAATGTTTTTTTGGTCAATAAGACCAAGGGCAAGGGCCTCGGGCCCTCCTCCCCTTGACCCTCTCCTTTCCTCATCCTTTTTTCTCCCTTTCTCGACGACCCTTCCCCTCTCGCCTTTGTCTGCCTCGAGGTCCCCTGCAATTATGTTTTACGGAAGGGACAAAAGGAGTCCTTAGAAGACGAAGAGCTAGACTATGACACAAGCCCGTCACGTTATCGGGCTTTTCTATCGTAGGTAGAATTTCTAGAAAGAAGGGAACAATCATTTTTCCTTCCTCACTCAGCTTCTGAGGCCGGTTTAGGAGGATGTATTACCCCTTTCGAAGGAGCGAAGGAAGAAAAACTTTTGGTGGAGAATCCAAATTTTAATGTGTCTATTAGTGGTTTTGAAAATTGTGAAGGTGGCAGACACCTTTCTTCCAAAGTATGCCCTTTGGGGTCATTTGCACATTAGAATTTGGAGGTGGGTCATTCCAGTGAGCATCAATCTAGATCAAAGAGAGAAGTGGAGGTTGATTGCAAAAGAGTTAAGACCTAGACCCCTTCTAAGTCCAAGCTGAGGAAGGGTTCGAAGGGCATTCTGGAAAAAAGAGGCTCTATAAGAATGGTAGTTGGCGAGGACATTCCCCTTGAGGAAGTCACGTGCTACGCCGGAAAGATGTTGGTAGGTTAGTTCAATGGAAAATTTGCAGGAGAGTCGACCATCTAGAAATGGATGGACCAACACTGGAAGCCCTTGCTCGACTATGTTCTAGAGGTCCATGTGTTGACTAGGGGATGTAATTCTTTTCTCTTACACTCCGAAGAGGATTGTGCGGAATTGTTTCGAAGGAATACAACATGGGGTCCGTCGGGATTATCCCTAAAAGCCTGGATTGTGGAATTTGATCTGGTTAGGGAACCGATGGCCCATATGAAGGTATAGGCAATCTTACATGAGTTTCCCTTGGCCTTTTGGACAAGGGAAGCACTTGAGGTTATTGGCAACAAGTTGGGTTGTTTTGCGGGGCTCGAGCCAAACTAGGCGACCAAGAAGGACCGACGATGGGCTTGGATCCAAGTTGAAGTGGATGTCAAGGAAGGTCTGGTGTGCAATCTAGATTTAGTTTACGAAGACACAACCTGGCATCAGAGGGTAGACTACTTGAAGTTTCCCTTTCGATGCCATGGCTGCCATGAAATTGGGCACATTTGTGCCCGATGTTCGCGCTTTTCACCTCTGGGACTTACTGCGCCAAAGGTTTGGACAAGGAAATCCACCATTGGGAGGTTTGTCCCCATGGAATTAATCTCGGTGGAAGGGAAAAATGAGGAAGTCAACTTTGGCCCAGGTAAAGTGGTTGCGACAAGCACATCTATGGGGAAATTGGCTCTCAATGTCGACTAGCAAGGTATGTAATCCTATCTTCCAGTCCCTGATATCGATCCTTCTTTTGACTCAGTGGTGAAATTTTCTTTGGAGGTGGCAATTGAGTTACCTTACACTCCCCTTATCCTCCCCTCCCCCCCTCCACTCAAAAAGCCTCCTCCTACAGGCAATTTTTCGTTCTCCTCCCTCACCCCTTCCTTCCCTCGATACGATTTATCCTCTGTAAAGGCCTCATCCCCATGTCCTAGCTCCCCCTCTCCTACTTCTCATTCAAGGGATGTCGCCCAATCGCACTATACATCCCTTCCCACATCCTCCTTTCCCTCCTCTTTCTAGTGACCCCCCAATCGAATTATTGAAGAGTCCTCACCCCCCTTCCCTGGTGGCCTAGAAGCCCTCCTCCCCCCAAGAGAAAGTCTATGCCCTACACTTGAAAGTTCTCCCTAAGTCGACTACCCCCTCTAAGGGTGGTCTTGCTTTAGATCCTCCCCTAGTCTCACAGACCCGAAGGAAGTCACATTTGTTGAATGCAAAATAAAAAGTTGTAGCCCAAATCCAGAAAGGCACCCAATCTACAATCACCAGGGCCCTTAGAGAAGGGAGTGTCGTTCCTCCCCCAACGAGATGATCCTCCTCTATTTTAACGTCAGAGGGGTTGGGGGCCACCAGAAAAAGCTATCCCTCAAGAGGTTGTTCCTGAGCCTTAGACCAAATATAATCTTGCTTGAGGAGACAATGTGTATAGGAGAAAAAGCTATGAAGATAGTGAGCCCCTGGTTAAAAAATTGGTCCTTCAGTTCTGTAGATGTTGAGGGTATGTCAGGAGGTCTCCTTATTGCATGGAGCCCTGACTTTAAGGCTTTATCCTCTTCTTCAATCATGACCTCTATCTTTATCAAACTAAAACATAAAGATAGTGATTTTTTATTCTTAGGTGTCAACATTTACGAGCCTTATTCTGACAGAGTCCTATTTTGGGAAGAATTAAAATTTGCAGGTGTCTTCAATGACCCCTTTATGGTGATAGGTGGAGACCTGAACTTCACTCTTTCTCCTAGAGAAGTGTGGGGACCGAACTCTAGAGAAGATCGCTAGAAAGGATTCTTTCTTTCTCTCCTTGAAAACTCACGTCTGGTCGACCTGGAACAGATAAAACTTACTCCCACATGGAGAAACCTCAGAACGAGAAGTGAAGAGGTAGCGAAGAGACTAGATAGATTCTTAGTTTCGGAGGCACTATTGGAAATGAGCTTCAAAATAAAATCTAAGGTGGAGGATGTAGGGATTTTTGACCACTGTCCCATCTCTTTATAGTCGAAGTCCAAATCTAAAGCCCCTCCAGCTCCCCTTAAAATCAATCAAGTATGGTTAGAAGATGAAGACTTTAAGAAACTGGTGTCCTCCTCATGGGTAAGGTTGTCTCCATCAAATCCAGAACCCTTGATGGTTTAGTTTGAAGCCAATCTGAAAAGAACAAAAATCACCATCAAACAATGGCTTCCTACTTGGAAAGCTAAGAGACACACGAAAATCACGAAGATTGAGGAAAAACTTTATTTCCTTCAATGAAGAATTGACGAATTCCCCGTAAGCTTGATTATGTTAGATGAAATAAAAAGATTGGAGAGATTAAGAAATTTGTGGCTAAAAAAAGAAGAACAAGAGTGGCGTTTGAAAAGCAGGACGCTTTGGTTACAAGCAGGAGACAACAATACAAAGTTCTTTAACCATTTTGATAACCACAGAAGGAACCTCAACACAATTTGGGATATAAAAAATGAGGATGGGTCTTTGGTAAGTTCGTTCCAAGAAAAGGCCGAAGGCTAAGCAAGATATTTCGAAATAATTTTTACAGCCCCTATTGGTTGTCCTATCTAGGAAATTCTTGAGGTAGTAACAAAGTTCGAGCCGATCTTCACATAAGAGATGAATAGGTACTTGGAAGAGGAGGTAAAGGAGAAAAAACTTTGTTCAACCCTTGCCTCCATACATAATGGAAAAATCCCAGGGCCGAACAGATTCATTGTCGAATTTTTCAAATCCTTTTACAACTTACTCAAAGACAACTTGCTTATGATGGTGAGAGAATCCTAGAGGCAGGAAGAATCCATGGCACTCTTAATTCAACGTTCTTGTGCCTTATCCCTAAAAAATAAAATGTTGACTCGTTCGAGAACTATGGACGAATCTCATGTTGTAACATCATCTATAAGTTGATAACTAAGATCATAGCCAGAATATTAAGGCCAATGTTTAGTGAAGTAATCAGAGAGGAACAATTTTCTTTTTTACAAAACAGGAAAATACACGACGTTGTAGCAATCGCACAAGAGGTCCTCCACACCGTTAAAAAGAAGAACCTCAAAGCGGCCATTCTGAAACTAGAGCTGTCAAAAGCATACGACAGGGTGAGCTAGAATTTCTTACACCTGACCCTCATTCAAATGGGAATAAACCTAAATACTATAAATTGGATTATGGGATGACTTCAAAGTGCATCCTTTGTAGTACTAATAAATGGTTCGCCTTCTTGTTTCTTCATAGCATCGAGAGGGCTATGTCAGGGTTTCCCCCTTTCCCTTTCTTAATAATCGCAGAAGCACTAAGCAGATTAATAAAGGAAGCCAGGACTACTGGATGGCTGAGAGGGATAAAGGTATCAAAAATAAAGATGGTTACTCATTTATTGTTCATCGATGATATCTTCTGTTGTGTATTTGGATCAATAATAGACCTCGCGATGCTAAAGAGTATCTTAGACTTGTACTGCAAAGCTATGAGAATGATGATCAATTTGGAGAAATCGTTTATGTTTCTAAATAATTGTATGGAGGTTGAATCAAATTCCTATTTAAATTTAATCCTTGCTCAAAAGAAAAACCTCGAGGAAGGGGTAAAATACTTGGGTTTCTTCCTCAATCTAGACTGTTACAGAAAGGAGGATTGGGGGTGGCTAATCCGCAAGGTGGAAACGAGGATTTCTACCTGGGTGTACAAGACTTTATCAAGAGGAGGAAGGGTCGTTCTACTTAAAGCAATCTTGTAAGGTATTCCAATTTACTAGAATTCAATAGTGACAATCCCCAAAGGAATTCTAGAGAAAGTTCGTAGCTTGAGTTCTCAGTATCTTTGGAAAGGACAGAACTTCCCAGGAGGAATTCACCTTGCAAACTGGGATTCGATAGTGGCCCATGTTAGTGCTAAAAGATGCTCTCTGATTGGTGGGAGGGCATGCCTAGCACATCTTAGATATTGCAATGGTTTGTTTAATGGAAGGTGGATTAGATGAGAAAAAAGAGAAGCAAAAATATTGTTTTAAAACATATGGTATCAGTGACCGGAACCATTGGGCATGGAGTCTCCTACAACACTTTACAGATCAAAGGGAAGTGAGCTCAATTCTTCAAATACTATGGATTTAAAAGATAGGAGAGGGAAGAAACAAGAAACCAATATATGAATATACTAATATCGCATTCTGCTCAATCAATACATTCACAAAGAAGAAGATCCAATAAACAAAAATTCTTTTTGCTCATGAACGAAAACACGTAAATGAAATTTCATGTAATATGGGCAATCACAGTGAATTCTTCATTGATCAAGAATCCAATAAACACAGGTTGTCAATGAATTTTTCACTAAACACCATTCCATTAACGTAGGAAGAAAAAAGAGTATGACAAGACAACAAAACACAAATTTGAATTTGAACTCACAGTGAGCTTTGAGAATCAAATGTTACAGGAAGAGTTACCCATTGGGCTTACAATGAATACACATAGTAAAAACTTCCTCCAACAACTCTCTCTTGGGCCTCTCTCAGGCCTCTAATCCTCCTCCTTGTTACATTGATAATGATAGATTTTATAGCCCCTACAAATTGTTTAAAATAAAACTAAAATAAAATAAATCCTTAATCTATCACTAAAAATATGGAGTTGATCGAACAATCTTTGACCATTTGAAGAATACACTAGAATGTAATTCGAAAAACATGCTCTGCCACCAAGTCTCAAGGTCTATTTTGATATGGAATAAATCCCTCGAAATATGGAATCAAATAAAAAATATGATGGGTGTTCATGTGGGCTCTCTTGGTGGGATTCACTCTTGGACTCGGGCTCAAATATGACTTGGATTTTGGATAATAAGAGTACAATTTTTAACAAAAAGTAATATAAAATATTTTTTTTAAACTATATAAATAATTTTAAAATAATACAATTTTATATTATTCTTTTATAAAAAGAAGCTTGGAAAGATTTGAATGATTATAAAGTCTGAATATTTATCACCCGTGATAATAATTCCTTCTATGAAGCAGAGTTATGAGAATGTGGGCAAATTTTATGCAAAGGATAGCGAGCTAGCAAAATTGACGCTTGTAGAAATGATGTTTTTTGTGTAGGTTTAGGTATTAACAGCCCCAAAGGAATATGGAGGGTGGGGCCTCAAGTAAATCCACAATCCACCCCTTTATGTGAGCTTTAGCTGGCAGGAACTTATGGATACTGATGCAAGGAACTCACTTCAGACATGCGCGATGAATTCAAAATATTTTGTCAATTTATCTATAGCTGACTGGTTCAGGTCGCTAGTCAAATCTCCAAAGCACTCCATAGTCTGGAAGGCCTTGGTAGAAGCCTTCTCGATGGGAGGCAGTTGAACAATATGGAAAATTGGCAATGGAAGTAGGGTACGATTGGGTGAGGACTCTTGGCTAGGATCCGAAAATAATTTCAGGCTCTTGGAGCCCCTGTACCAGTTACTAAGAAACCAAAACACTTTTACTTTGCGAGATGTCCGTGTAGGGAACCCTCAACCATGAGGTCGGGAAGGTTGGAAATATGCTACCTCATTGGGGCTTCCCGAGGCCCTGTCGGAGGAATGGAACTCCTTCATTTCTCTGTTGTGTGAAAACTTCATCTCTCTCAATGATGAGACCGAGGACTCGTTGTGTTGGTTTAAGAATCCAAAGGACAGAACCTTCACGGTAAAAGTATGATATAAGCCTAGAAAGAAGATAGATCTGAATTATCGATTAAATGGTGGTGGAAGCCACTCTGGAAGTTTAAAGCCCCCCTCAGAAGAAAAATCACTTTATGGCTAGAATTGAATAACAAACTCTTGACTTGGGACAATGGTTTTAAAAGGGGTTGGTGTGGACCTAGTCGTTGTGCTCTTTGCAAAGCAATGCTGAATCAATTTCTCAACTTTTTGTAACTTGCCCCTATGCAGGATAGGTCGCAAATATTATTAAGGAAAAGACCAATGCTAAATCATAATGGAACATGGGAAGCTTGGAAGAATGCTTCAGGAACTAGATTCAAGACATGTCTATAAGTCTTTATGTTGGAATACCAAGTTTAATTATCTCCAACATTTGGTGGGCCCCTAACAATGCCATTTTCAAAGATAAAACGGTGCTCCCGAAAGTAACAACAACAATCACACCTAGTCAAGCGTCTGAGTTAAAAGAAGATCCTAAAAGTAAAAAACAATGCAATCCAACCCTCCCCTTCATGGACTACGGAATACCTTGGGGATTCTTTGACAGAGCCAGTCAAGGGCACCTGCCAAAATGTGGAGTTGGAGTTATTTTAGATGTCAACCAAAACCATTACATTTATATCATATATGCTCCTGGAGGTGGGACAAACAATAGAGTAGAGCTAAAAACTTTATGGACACTTCTAGAGACAACAAAACAAAAGGATGTTTGGAAGCTCCAGGTGTTGGGTGATTCTAAACTGGTCATCGAATGGGCCTAAGGAAAAATTTCTATTCAAAACACCAACTTCACCACAATGATCATGAGGGAGATTCAACTAGCTTTTCAGTCGTTTGAGTGTTTGTCTTTCCACCACATACTAAGAGAACTTAACAACAAAGTGAATAAATTATCCAAAGAAGCTCTGCAACTTCAAAGAGGTTCCTTCGATCAATGGCTCACAACTAGATCTACGGTCCACGATCTTCCTTCGATCGACGGCTGCGATCAAATCGCAATTTCACATTTCGCGACTTTAGAGGTTGGTTCACCTCTGTTC
Source organism: Picea mariana (assembly GCA_032191745.1). NCBI lineage: Eukaryota > Viridiplantae > Streptophyta > Pinopsida > Pinales > Pinaceae > Picea > Picea mariana. The sequence continues at coordinate 126,770 of JASDQU010737951.1, forward strand.
TCCCGATTCTCGATTTCTCGATATCTGCGAGCATCAGATCAACGACTCACAACTTTCCACGATCTAACGGCTCATATCAAATCGCGATTTTGCATTTCGCAAATTCTCACAACTCCACCCGTTGAATTCCCTGAGTCGTGAGTCAACAAAA
>JASDQU010737951.1:126940-142275 GCA_032191745.1 Picea mariana
ATCTGCGAGCATCAGATCAACGACTCACAACTTTCCACGATCTAACGGCTCATATCAAATCGCGATTTTGCATTTCGCAAATTCTCACAACTCCACCCGTTGAATTCCCTGAGTCGTGAGTCAACAAAATGCTGATCTCTCGCCACGTGTCCTCCTGGATAAACAGTTCTGATGATTTCGGGACTTTGGAACCTAGTTTCTCTCGTGTACCCTCAAGGCTTATCGTTAGTGCACTTTACGTTGATTGGGCAGCCACGATTCTTTTACACTCAAACCGAACGATTGAGATCTGTTCTCCTCTGCGCTTCCTCCTCATTGTTTGGACTATAATCTGACAGTCCAAATCTTTCACGATGATCAATCCAACGGTCATTGTAGCTCCTCCTCTTGAGCTTTCACTTTCCTCCCTGATTGGGAAGATCTCAGATATTTCAAAGGTCTCGACCTTCGATTTTCTTCCTGTGAACCCTGATGTATGGGTCTCGACTCCCACTTTCCCTCCTGAGCTTTCAAACTTGAGACAAGTTCGCCTCTTGGAGCTCATCTGCGCTTCGAAAAGCCGATTATCTCTTCTGGACTTGGTTCTTGGGGAATTTCGAATTCCCCCATACTCTTGCGTTAATCTGCTCACGTCGGATCGATGACCCGTGACCTTCCTTGATCCAATGGACCAAAGTACATCGCAGCTTCGGGTTTTGGGAGTTTAGTCGCGCCAACGTGTGAATCTCCCGATGTGAAAATCCTCGATCTCGCCAATCTGACGGTCAAGGATGGTTCGGATAGATCCTTAGATCTACGGTCTAGAACACGTCACAATTTTGGGTTTCGGGAGTTTAGTCGCGCCAACGTGGGAATCTCCTAATGTGCGATCTTGCGAAGACTGAAGGAGTCGAGGCATTAACGCCTGCGCCCCTTCTTCAAATCTAACGGTCGCGACAAACCCTAGGTCCTCCCAAATGGATCTCATCCGTTCCTCTTCTAAATGAAAGGATATTCCCTTTCGATACTTAAACCTCACTATTCTTCCTGAGCTTCATTGGTTCTGAAAGGCTTAAGGGTTTTGCACTCTTCCTCTTGAACGTAATGCTTGGAAGCGTTTTTTGCGCTTCCTTATGTTCATTCCTCAACTTTAGGACTTAAGATGATCTCGGTCTTTGCCCGCCTTGCAGAGACTCGGTGCATACATGCACTACCTCTCCTAAGCTTATTGGACTCCGTCCTCGCCATGATTGCGGGGTTCAACCTCTGCAATCAAGAAGTACTCACGCGACTCTAGGACAGTGACGAAATTCTTTGGGAAGGTTCTTTCTAGGGATTAAGCTAGTGCATAAGGAAATCAAGCAGATATGAAAGTTCTCAAGGAACGAGCACATACTTCTAACTTAATCATTCTGTACAGAAACCATTTTAGGCGTGTAAATACAAGCATGCAATTCATTATTTCCATTTCAAAGCACAAGGCATAAAAACACTTATCAGAACCATAAGGTGCGATGCGACTGCTGAGAGGGGTGCTCGTTTCCACCCAACCATAGGCTCAGTCACTCTCAATGGATTTATCATTGGCCACCCCCGAGCTTAGGCCACGATGCTTTGAGATTCAATCTCTCACTTCCAGCTCAACGGAAGTTAGGGACGAAGGTTACTCTCCTTCTCCTTACACAGGAATAGACGAGGACAAAGGTTACTCTCCTTCTCCTTATACAGGAATAGACGAGAACGAAGGTTACTCTCCTTCTCCTGACTCAGTCTCTATTCCCTGTGATCAGAACTCACTTTTTTGCTTTCAATCCTTCCTCGGACCCGAGATTTTTTGCTCTCCTATCTGCATTCCTCGTCGTTCCCCCTCTGCCCACACCACGCTTCCTTTCTTGCCTTCCTCAACAAGATTGTGTGTGGCTCAAATCCCCAGTCTGTGGTCAGGTCCGGAAGCCTTACAAATGGGTGGTCCACCCCATCCCTTCATTAACTCTTGAGGAGGTCTTCCCACCTACCATCTTGACTGTAATTCATTTCGGGTCAAAGGGTTGTTCTGATCTTGACCAATTAAAACTTGCATAGTACTAGTTTGGTGGAGGTTAACGCAACCATTCCGGGTCCCCTCCACAACCTTTTCATTAGAAATCATGGTCTCTCTTAGCACGTCCCCTTCTCAGCAGTTATGCAACACGTTTCCATTATCTATTAAAATAATAGGATTTACATTCATTGACCTTTTATACAAGGGTCCATCAAATCAAACATTCACACTTTGAGTTTGCCATGGTTCCTGGCCCATAAACTTATATTTACAGACTGGGGGAAACAGGGTGTTACAATTCCCTCCCCCTTAATGGAATCATTGTCCTTGATGTTCTATCTATCAACATGATAGGTGTGTACAGAAGTAAACAAAATTGGATATGCCTATCTCATGGCATCTTCCATTTCCCATGTAGCCTCATCTAGGCCAAAGTGTTTCCATTGCACCTTGACCTGTGCAATGGTTCGGTTTCTGAGTGCAATTTCCTTCCTGTCTAGTATGCATTGGGGTTCTAGCAGGAATTATCCCTCTGGTTCCACCTGGATCACAGACCAGTCAATTATATGATTAGCATCATGTACATATTTCTTCAACAATGAAACATGGAAAACATTATGTGTCTTTACGGTGGGAGGAAGTGATATCCTATAGGCTACAGGTCCCACTCTTTCTAAGACTTCAAAGGGTCCACAATACTGAGGTGCCAACTTGGAACAGGCTCCCATTCTCAAAGAACTCTTCTGGGGTCTAACTCTAAGATAGACATGGTCTCCGACTTTAAACTCTCAGGGAGTTCTCTTTCTGTCGGCGTAGCTTTTCTGTCAATCCTGAGCAGTTTTCAGATTTTGCCTTATCTGCACCACTTGTTGTTCCATTTCTTTTAGCATGTCGGGTCCGATTGTAATTTTGTCCACTGGATTACTCCAGTTGATTGGAATCTTGCACTGTCTACCATAGAGGACTTCAAAAGGTCTCATCTTCAAGGATTCCTGATAATCGTTGTTGTAGGCAAACTCTACCAATGGTAGGTAGTCTTCCCACTTCTTAGGCTGATGCATTACATGCATCCTTAGCATGTCCTTTACTATTTGGTTTACTCTTTCTATCTATCCATCACTTTGAGAGTGATAAGCTGTATTGAATAACAATTTTGTCTCCATACCAGCCATTAGGGATTTCCAAAAATTTGAAATGAACTTGGTATCTCAGTCAGATACAATTTCCTTGGGCATGCCATGCAATCTAAATATCTCCTTCATAAAGATGTTGGCAATATCTATGGTCTTGCAAGTTGATTTGACAAGAATGAAATGAGCAGACTTACTCAGTTTGTCGACCACGACCACGATGGCATCATTTTGCTTGGTCGACTTTGGTAATCCGATGATGAAATCCATGGAGATGGTTTCCCATTTCCATTCTGGGATCAGTAGGGGCTGCAATAATCTTGTTGGATGTCGGTGCTCTGCCTTAACTTGCTGGCATTCTAGGCACTTAACTAGATAGTTAGATATGCCTTTCTTTAGCCCAGGCCAATAAAATTGTTTCCTAGTGGCCATGATCATCTTATGATATCCTGGGTGACCAGTATATGGTCTCTTATGCAGTTCATCCATTATGAACTTCTTTAAGTCGTCACAGTTCAGAATATACAATCTGTTTCTGTAAGTCAACAGCCTTTCCTCAAGCATTTGGTAGCCTTCATACTTTAGCCCTGTAGGCTCTTGTCTTAGGTATGAGGTCGCAGTATTAAAGAATGCATCTGTCTCTTGTGCATTTTTTATTCTTTCCCTGACATCTGTTTCATAGATTCTTACTGCTACCAAATGAATCATTTTTATACTTCTGCTAAGGGCATCGGCCACCCTATTTTCCTTTCCTTTTATGTGTTTGATTTCGAAATCGAATTCACTTAGGAGAGCCATCCACCTAGCTTGTCTGGCGTTGATTTTCAGTTGATCAAACAGGTGCCTCAACCCGCAATGGTCTGTCATATGCACAAATCTTCTTCCCAGGAGGTAGTGCCTCCACATTTTTAAAGCATGTACTATGGCAGCCAACTCTAGGTCATGGGTCACATAATTGATCTCATTTTCATTTAATTTCTGCGACGCGTAGGAAATTACACGTCCCTCTTGCATAAGGACTCCTCTGAGTCCTTCCTTGTGGGCATCTGTACATACAAGGAAATCATTATCCAGGTCTGCAATCTTTAGCACGAGTGCATGGGTCAAGAGGTATTTCAGTTCCTGAAATATTTCTTCACATTTTGATGTCCAAATAAATTTGATCCCCTTTTTCTGAAGGGCAGTCATTGGACAACCAATCTTGGAAAATCCTTTTATGAACCTTCTATAGTATTCGGTTAAGCCCGTGAAGGATATGATATCTGATACATCCTTTGGGGTAGGCCATTCCATAATAGATTTGATCTCATCGGGGTCCACTGCCACCTCTTCCTTAGAAATGGCATGGCCTAAGTAATGGACTTGCTTTTGAAAGAAGTCGTACTTGCTAAACTTAGCATAGAGCTGATGCTCTCTTAGCACTTGAAGTACGAGTCTAATATGTTCCTTGTGCTCCTCCTTGTTCTTGGAGTATATTAGGATATCATCAATGAAAACCAATACAAATTTGTCCAGAAATTTGTTGAGTACATTATTCATCAAGCACATAAAAGTGGCAGGGGCATTGGTTAACCCAAATGGCACCACCACGAATTCATAGTGACCATACCTCATTCTGAAGGATGTTTTGTGGATGTCTTCATCCTTAATCCAGACTTGGTGGTATCCAGAGCTCAAGTTGATCTTCGAGAAGATGGTAACACCTCCCAGTTGGTCAAACAAGTCATCGATTTTGGGTAAGGGGTATTTGTTATTTATGGTTATCTTATTGAGTTGTCTGAAATCTATGCACAGTCGGAGTGTGCCATCTTTATTTTTCACAAACAGGACGGGTGCTCCCCATGGAGATACACTGGGTCGGATGTAGCCTTTGTCCATCATCTCCTTTAGCTGTATCTTGAGCTCAAATAGATCTGGTGTGCTCATCCTATATGGCATTCTAGATGCTGGTACCGCTCATGGTGTAAGCTCTATCGAGAAATCAATATCCCTTCTTAGAGGTAGATCTGGTACTTCTTCGGGGAACATGTCCTTGTATTCTCTTAATATGGGGTGGTCCTCTAGGTTTGGTTTGTCATCCTCAATGGATTCCAACACCTGTATTTCATATAAGGAACACCCTTTTCTACAATACTTCTTCATTTGAAGGGCCGATATTTGTCTCACTGAGACAGGCTTCTGAATCCCTTGGAGGGTCATCTTTCTCCCTTCTTCGTTTACACATTCTAAAGTTTTATGATAACAATCCACTTTAGTATTATAAGCAGCCAACCAATCCATACCAATCAATAAGTCATAAGATCCCAGGGGAAGTATGTTAGGGGTCGCTCGGGTGGGCAATCCACCCATGGTGAATTGGCAGGCTGGTTTGGCCTCTGCCACCTTTATTTTGGTCCCAGTGGCTAGTTGTACCAACCATGGTTTAACATGTCTAATTGGTTGCAGTTTACACTTATCGGTAGTCTGAGCGGCCACATAACTTAAACTAGAACCTGGGTCAATTAAAATAGAAATTGGATGGTTGGTGATCATACCTTCCAGCTCCACTACTGAAGCTTGGTGGTCGGCTTGATTATTGTCCAGGGCTGCATAGATTTGTGGCATGCTCCTAGCCACATCATTGACGGTGGTAGCTTCTTGGATATTGTAGACCCCCTTACTGTTTTGTTGTCTATGTGCGCAGTCCCTCAATCTATGATTTTCTCCACAACCCCAACATTTTAAGGGTTCCTTCTTTAGGTTATCGGTCTTTGTTGGGACTGTCTGAAAAGGTTTATTTCCACTTTGAGAGGGGAACTTTTGTTGATATACAGTTCTAGCAGGAAGGCTCCCCCTAGAGTCTTTTCCATAGTTCTTAAATCTCGAGTAGTTAAACCTTTTCTTTTGGAATCCCAAACTACTCTTATTCTTCCAGTCCTTGTGGGGTCTTGTCTTGTTCCCAAACTGTTCATAACAATACCTCGCCTTCCGGATAGCTTCTTCTAAGGTCCTTGGTTCATCGAACTCAATCCTATCTTGGTAGGTCTGAGGTACCCCACTAATGAACCTCTGCATTTTTTCTTTTTCATCTTTTGTGTAGGGTACATACCGCAATAGTTCAAGGAATTTATTGATAAATTCCTCTATGGTGAGTTGCCCCAGTCGAAGTTAATAAAATTCCTTATTTTTCCCATCCATGTGTTTTTCTGGCAGATATTGCTTCCTGAAGTATCTCTCAAACTGTTTCCATGAAAAATCCTTCTTATGGACTCCTTTCACATTCCTAAGATCTTCCCACCATATGGAAGCCTTTCTATTCATGTTGAAGATGGCTATTCGAGCCTTCAAGTTTTCAGAGTAGTCATGGACTTTGAAATACTTCTTTAAACCAAGCAGCCTAGCTTCCGCCTCTTCTAACTTCTTAATATATTCGTCAAAAGAGGGTGGTTTGGCTTTCTTGAACTCTTCAGGACCATGGGTTTTGGAACGCTTCCGTTTCTTTCCTTTCCTCTAAGAATGTGAGCTGGCCCTGCTACTAGAATATCCTTCGGAATTGTCAGCTCCCTTTCCAGAGGACTTTCCCGATGAGTGTCCCCTACCTCCAAGTTGGACCTTCTTCGCAGTACTTCTCCCAGTGGGGTCACTTATGGAGTCATGTTTTCGGGTCTCAGGTGGACTCTGACTTCTCTTCTTATGTCGTCGGTCTACATGATTGGTTGTGGGTTCGTGCTGCAGTTGCCTTTGTATGTCGGATAATATCTGTAGAAAGACTGTGTTAATTTATGTTTGTCTTGCTCCTTTATCAATATCTCGTTGTCATCCTTGAAACTCTGTAACTCGGCCCTGAGGCTCTTTACAGTTTCAGCCAGATCTGGAGGGGTTTCCACCGCCCTCCATTCATCAGATTCTTCGTCTCTATTGTGGGAGCCATCCCCCACTTCATGACATGTCACCATCCTTTAGTCTTGGAGTTTTCCCGTGATTCATTGACTGCTCAAGTGTTTCCAAAAAACACTTATTGTTAGCTAACAATCCATTAGTTTATGAACAATGCATGGCTCGGTGTCTTAAATGCATACACACAATAGAAAATTTCAATATTTTCTTTACTAACATTTTTAAATCAGACTTTTTAAGAAAGAGGTAAGGTAGAGTGTCGTTCTTTTAAAATTACTCCAAATAGAGTTTTTAAGTGACTCATCCATGAGCCCAAGCAGGTCAAGTGTTGTAACCATGCTCTAATACCAATTTGTAACACACCCACGATGGGGAAAAAATAAAAATAAAAATATGTTTCCTTAATTAGCCAATTTCTCCATTCATGGTCTCTAATCCTGGTCAATGGAAGTCAGGGAAGAACCTCAAATCCACTTAATAGGCCCTCTTTCCCTTAAAGCACAGGTTATATGGAACCCACAGCTTTCTCCTTTCTACCTTTAAGCTTCAACGTATTTAGGTGCTAGCTCTCCTGGTTAAGCCCCTTCCTTTATGTGACCAAGGCGGTGACCAGTGGCCAAATCTAAAGGCGCATCGCGATTTCGCGACTTCGCATCTTATGAAGTTCACTTGCTCGTCCTTCCCTCGAAATGAGTCGACGGCCCCGATCTCTCCTCAATCCAACAGCTCAGATCAAATTGTGATTTCACATTTCGCGAGTTCCCAGAACTCTTACTTCTGGCTTCCTGAGTTGCGGACTCCTGATAAGACTAGAACTACAGTCCACGATCTTTCTTCGATCGATGGTTGTGATCAAGTCGCAATTTTGTGTTTCACGACTATGGAGGTTGGTTCACCTCTGTTCTCTCGATTCCCAATTTTCTGATATTTGTGAGCGTCAAATCGACGTCTCACAACTCCCAATGATCTAACGGCTCAGATCAAATCGCGATTTCGCGTTTTACAAATTCTCACAACTCTACCCTTTGACTTCCCTAAGTCGTGAGTCAGTGAAATGTTGATCTCTCGCCACGTGTCCTCCTAGATAGACGGTTCTGATGATTTTGGGACTTTCGAACCCCGTTCCTCTCATGTACCCTCAAGGATTATCGTTAGTTCACTTTACCTTGATTGGGCGGCCACGATTATTTTACGCTCAAACCAAACAACTAAGATCTATTCTCCTCTGCGCTTACTCCTCGTTGTCTGGACTATGATCTGACGGTCCATCTCTTTCATGATGATTGATCCAACGATCACTGTAGCTCCTCCTCCTGAGCTTTCACTTTCCTACCTGACTGGGAAGATCTCAGATATTTCAAAGGTCTTGACCTTCGATTTACTTCCTGTGAGCTCTGATGTGTGGGTCTCAACTCCCACTTTCCCTCCTGAGCTTTCGAACTTGAGACAAGTTCACCTCTTGAACCTCATTTGCGCTTCAGAAAGCCACTTATCTCTTATGGGCTTGGTTCTTAGGGAATTTCAAATTCCCCCATACTCTTGCGTTAATATGCTCATGTCGTATCGACGACCCATGACCTCCCTTGATCCAACGAACCATAGTACATCGCAGCTTCGGGTTTCGGGAGTTTAGTCACGCCAACGTGAGAATATCTCGATGTGTGAATCCTCGATCTCGCCAATCTGACAGTCAAGGATGGTCCCAATAGATCCTTAGATCTACGGTCTAGAGCATGTCGCAATTTTGGGTTTCGGGAGTTTAGTCGCGCCAACGTGTGAATCTCCCGATGTGAGATCTTGCGAAGGCTGAAGGAGTCGAGGCGTTAACGCCTGTGCCCTTTCTTCAAATCTAACGGTCGTGACAAACCCTGGGTCCTCCCGAATGGATCTCATCCGTTCCTCTTCTAAACGAAAGGATATTCCCTTTAGATACTTAAACCTCACTATTCTTCCTGAGCTTCATTGGCTCTGAAAGGCTTAAGGGTTTTGCACTCTTCCTCTTAAACGTAACGCTTGGAAGCGTTTTTCCGCACACTCCTTACGTTCATTCCTCAACTTTAGGACTTAAGATGGTCTCGGTCTCTGCCCACCTTGCAGAGACTCGATGCATACATGCACTACCTCTCCTTAGCTTATTGGACTCTGTCCTCGCCGTGATTGCGGGGTTCAACCTCCGCAATCAGGAAGTACTCATGTGACTCTAGGACGGTGACGAAATTCTCTGGGAAGGTTCTTCCGAGAGATTAAACTAGCACATAAGGAAATCAAGCAGATATGAAAGTTCTCAAGGAACGAACGCATACTTCTAACTTAATCAGTCCGTACAGAAACCATTTTAGGCATATAAATACAAGCATGCAATTCATTATTTCCAATTCAAATCACAAAGCATAAAAACACTTATCATAACCATAAGGTGCAATGCCACTGCTGAGAGGGGTGCTCATCTCCACCCAACCATAGGCTTAGTCACTCCCAACGAATTTATCACTGGCCACCCCCGAGCTTAGGCCATGATGCTTTGAGATTCAATCTCTCACTTCCAGCTCAACGGAAGTTAGGGACGAAGGTTACTTTCCTTCTCCCTATACAGGAATAGACGAGGACGAAGGTTACTCTCCTTCTCCTGACTCAGTCTCTATTCCCTGTGATCAAAACTCACTTTTTTGCTTTCAATCCTTCCTCAGACTCGAGAGTTTCCGCTCTCCTCTCTGCATTCCTTATCGTTCCCCCTCTGCCCACACCATGATTCCTTTCTTGCCTTCCTCAGCAAGATTGTGTGTGGCTTGAATCCCCAGTCTGTGGTCAGGTCCGAAAGCCTTAAAGATGGGTGATCCACCCCATACCCTCATTAACTCTTGAGGAGGTCTTCCCACCTACCAGCCTGACTAGAATTCATTTCGGGTCAGAGGGTTGTTCTAATCTTGAGCAATTAAAACCAGCATAGTACTAGTTCGGTGGAGGTTAACACAACCATTCTGGGTCCCCTCCACCACCTTTTCATTAGCAATCGTGGTCTCTCTTAGCACATCCCCTTCTCAGCAGTTATGCAACATGTTTCCATTATCTATTAAAATAATAGGATTTACATTCATCGACCTTTTATACAAGGGTCCATCAAATCAAACATTCACACTTTGAGTTTGCCATGGTTCCTGGCCCATAAAGTTATATTTATAAACTGGGGGAAAGAGGGTGTTACATGTAACCATATAAAAACAAACCATGGAATATTCCAAGGGTCGCAAGGAATAAAACCCTCGACCTACGGCTTTATATGCCACAGTTCTAACCAACAAACCATACATATGGTTTGTTAAAAAAAACCAACTAACCTATAGTTAAAGCCTACCACAAAATTCAGGATTTGGTTAAGGGCCCACGGCCTATTTAATGGGCACACAAATCGAGGATGATACACCATTAATGCAGAGTTTAGTCTCGTAATGTGTGCCCAAGGCTACCATAGTTGCGAGGCTACACCATAAAGCATGCCAAATGATACCTTTATGGAATTACAATAATTTTATACTCATTTTGCATGATTTTTTGCCAGGAATCCAACGGTGCACTATGTTTCTGCATTTGAGCAACATGTAAAAAGGTCATTGTAAAATGCAAGTATTTGAGGATTAATAAAAGAAGGTCTCTATTGGAAGCGGACTCGGAGAGGTAGCCCAAATTCGGTGAACTCCACTTTTCCCAACTTGTGTATGTGGTTTCATTATTGTTGTTCATTTCAAGCTCAATTATTTTGCAAGTTATTTTATCATTAAAGTGGATTTGATTAGATAAGTTCTTCACATGTAATTTGCATACATTCAAGCAATCATTTTATTTTGAAGATCAAGTAGTTGTTTTTACGTATTAAAAGATTAATAAGCATCTAAGGATTTTTCGGATCAAGTTGGTATCAAAGCAGGTTTGACAAGTGTTTGTAAGTGAATGCTTACAAGAGCCAAACTCAAACTTGGTAAAGGAAAACTTGCAAGTTATAAGTCTGAAATTGGAAAGAGATCTCGAAGACATAAGATGGTTTCTGAAAAAGGAGAAGAAGAAGATCAACCCATGAGTCGTGAAGAGATTAGATCTACGCTTCAATCATTGAAAGAAACAATAGAGGAGTTAGAACAAATAATTCAAAGACCTATAAGCGAAGAATATTCGGTAAAAGGAGGAGGAGATGAAGGTGGTGGACCTTCAGAGCCCCCTTCACCATCCTCATCATCATCATCAGTTTCTTTTGAAGCGAGTAAACATTATTCTCGACGAAAGAAGTCCTGTAAGAAGTTTGTTTATAATCTACCATTACCAAAATTGGATGTCAAGTTTGAATTGCCGACCAATGATGGAGAATTGAATGTCGAGTAATTGGACAACTGGATCAAGCATATGGAGGTATATTGCGGGGTTCAAAAGATTATGGACGAGGCTACAAGGATATAGTTAGTTGCTCTTTGACTAAGTGGCACTGCCTTAATATGGTGGGAGAGTAAGATGCAAGTTGATCTTGTTCAAAAGGGTAAAGTAATATCTTCCTGGGATAAGTTTACTAAGGCTATAAGGAAACAATTCTATCCACTGGCACACACACAAACAACAATGATCGAGTGGCACCATCTAATATAGGGTAAATGCCAAGACATTCAAGCATATATACGGGAATTCAAAAATAAGGCATTATCACTAGGAATTCCATTGTATACTCATGAAACTCTTATGAAGTATATTAATGGCATGCACTCATATCTTCGTCACACTATTCTAATGTTTATCCCTACTAACATTGATAAGGTGTCAGTACAAGCTACACATCTAGAGGCTAGTAAGGGTAAGCATGCGAGCGAAGATAAGAAGCCATTCAAGTTCGAGAAGAAACCGAAAAGTAAACGGAAGAGTAAGAAATCAACCAAAGTGAAGCAAGCTGAGGGAAGACCTACATGTTCCCTCTGTAAGAAAAAAGGACATGAGGAATCACAGTGTTGGAAGCTACATCCATAATTATGACCAAGGAAATTCAAGGAAAAAGGGAAGCATAAGACTGTTGCATCAACTTATCAGGATCTAGGGTCAGATTCCATAGATGAATCTAAGATCATGGCCATAGGAAGCAAAGGTATATCGACTATCAATTCAAATTCTTTAGTTCAATCTACCAAAGTCGAAAGTGATATTGATCAAAAGAAGAGAAGTGAGTTTTTTCATGTTAGAGTGACAATCAAGCATATCAAGGTAGATACTTTATTTGACAGTGGATCTCAAGTTAATATAATATCTGAAGCGATTGTTAAGAAGTTGGGTTTGAAGATGACACCTCACAAAAATCCATATCCATTAGGTTGGGTGTGTGACAATGTTAAGTTGCAGGTAACAAAACAATGTAAGATTAGATTTGCAATAATAGCTAAGTTCTTTGATGAGGTCGAGTTAGGTGTTGTGCCTCTTGACATTTGTTGCATTGTCTTGGAAAGCCCATATCTATTTGACAGGAAGGTTGTATTCTACCGAGAAGAGAATAAATATCATCTTTTCAAGGATGGGGTTGAACATATTGTTAGAGCTCATTGCATCAAAACTAATGTTTCTTTAGTGAGCACGGGGAAAATGAAGAGACTCGTGAGCGCAAGTAAATCTTTTGCTCTTATGATAGTGAAACNAAAGGACGTAACAAAAACTTTATCAGGTTGTGATCCAAATCACAAACAAGAGTTGATCAACATCATATCTAATTATGATGAGTTGTTCCAGGAACCTACAGGGTTGCCTCCAAAAAGAGAGGTTGAACATGAAATATATTTGCAGCAAGATGCTCCTCTTCCGAACATTGCAATGTACATGTCATCAATAATCGAGAATGCAGAAATAAAGAAGCAAGTTCAGGGGTTGCTCGATAAAGGAATCACTAGACCAAGCTCCTCTTCATGTGGTTCTCCTATTGTTTTAGTTCCGAAGAAAGATGGCACGTGGAGGATGTGTATTAATTTTTGAGCCCCGAACAAGATGACGATAAAGAACCATTATCCTCTTCCCAGAATTGATGATCTATTAGATCAGTTAAATAATGTTATGTATTTCACTAAGTTGGGCTTGAGAAGTGGTTACCATCATAGTAGAATTGCAAAAGGCGACATATGGAAAACTCCTTTCAAGACCAAGCAAGGCTTGTTCGAATGGTTGGTTATTCCATTTGGGTTATGTAATGCACCAACAACATTTATGAGAGTGATGAATGATGTGTTCCGACCCTACATAGATGATTTTGTTATTGTCTATATAAACGATATAATGATCTTTAGTCGAAGATGGGAAGATCATATAAAGCATGTCAAGACAATCTTTGAACTCTTGAAGAAGGACAAGTTGTATATCAAGTTATCTAAATGTGAATTTGGCAAAACTTCTTTGGTTTATTTGGGATATATTATAGGGAATGGTCAGTGAAAGATAGATCCTGCAAAGGTAGAAGTCATTGTAAAATGGCCCAAGCCAACTACTTCCACTGAAGTCAGGAGCTTCTTAGGAGCAGTACAGTACTGGAGAAAATTCATTGCTAATTTCTCATACAAAGCATCACCTCTACATGCATTAACAAGTGTTGAGTAGGTCTTTCATTGGGGAGGAAAGCAACAGAAAGCCTTCGAGACATTGAAGGAAAAGATAAACATCACACCAGTTTTGGCTCTACCATATCTACAACATCCATTTGAGATTCAAACCGATGCAAGAGGATATGCCATGGGCGCAGTCTTGATGCAACGAGGTAAACCTATATGCTACCATTCTGAGAATTTCACTCAAGTTGTGATTAACTATCCAACATATGATAAGGAATTGTATCCATTGGTACAAAGTGTAAAGAAATGGAAGCATTACTTAATGGGAAATGAGACAATAATTCATACTAATCATCAACCATTACAATGTTTGTTGTCATAGACCAAGCTACAACAATCATGACACTTTAGGTGGATGGGTTTTCTACAACAATTTCATTTGGTAATCAAGTATAAGAAGGGTATTCATAACAAGGTTGCAAATATGTTGTCAAGACCAGTAATTAATTCATCCACAATACTCAAGTATAATCCTTTAGCACATGAAAGCTATGCAAAACAATATGCTAGGGATGATGATTTTAAAGAAGTGTATGATGCTTTAACTCACGACAATCAACAATCAGATTATTATATGCATGACAATTTGTTATATCATCTTGGAAAATAATGTATACCAAGAGATGAAAGAGTAGGTGTAATCAAAGAAGCTCATACATCTTTCATCTCTGGTCATTTCGGGGTTGGTAAGACCATTGCACAGTTACAAAGGTATTGTTATTGGCCTCGGATGAATGAAACAGTTTCCAAGTATATCAAAGGGTGTGTTATGTGTGCCGCAAGTAACCCTAGCAACAAAAAGGCAGGATTACATACACCATTTCCAGTACCTTCTCAACCATGTGAAAGTATCTCCATGGACTTTTTAGGGGGATTGTCGATGTCCAGGATAGGTCATGATTATCTATATGTCGTAGTGGACAAATTCAATAAGATGTGTATTCTAATTCCATGCAAGAAACAAGTCACAACTGAACAAACAACACAAATGTTCTTCGCTAATGTATCACTAGTACATTTGGGTCAAATTCCGACGGCGTGTTCGACGCAATTGCCACTTTATATTGTCGGGAGAACGACAAACAACGGACCCCCTCAAACGTTGTTTCACATGATGTCTCTTTTCCGACGACATAGATTTTGTCTTTATTGCGACGTCTTGGAGGTGGCAAGAGCGACGTCTTGAATGTGGCAAGAGCGACGTCTTGAACATGGCAAGAGAGGCGTCTTGAACGTGGCAAGAGCGACGTCTTGAACGTGGCAAGAGAGATGTATTGAATATGGCAAGAGAGACGTCTTGAACGTGGCAAGAGAGACGTCTTGCACGTGGCAAGAGAGACGTCTTGGAGGTGGCAAGAGCGACGTCTTGGAGGTGGCAAGAACGACGTTAAGAGGTATCATCTCTGACGTGGTTGCTATGGGAGCGACACTCTAAGATGTCGCAATAGCGACTGTGTTGTAGGTATTTAAAAAAAAAATACAATATCAATACTAAGAGGGACAAGTACATTAACCTTTGCTAAGATACTAGCCATATCAATATTTAAATCTATATCATCAGTCTTAGGCAAGGTTGGTTGAAGAGGAGGACTAACTTTCAATGGTAAAGGGGGTCTTGTCTAATGAGGTTTAGGATCACTGGGATATGTCTCGAGTGTGTTATCACACGAACTCGCAATTGTTGAGCTAAAGTCC
>JASDQU010737951.1:143171-157295 GCA_032191745.1 Picea mariana
GTGATGGAAGCTGCTACTGCTGACAGGACAAGTCTGGCTGAGAAGAAGAAAGATGGGCCCTCTAGGGCCATGCTCAAGTCACTCCTGCTCTCGGTACTCCATGTCTAGGACCATGTGGGCCTCGAGACATGATCTCCTAGTTATCCCTAGATATCGGGGATAACATGGTTGAACATATTGTTAGAGCTCATCGCATCAAAACTAATGTTTCTTTAGTGAGCACGGGGAAAATGAAGAGACTCGTGAGCGCAAGTAAATCTTTTGCTCTTATGATAGTGAAACAGAAAAAAAGAGACGCAACAAATACTTTATCAGGTTTTGATCCAAATCACAAATAAGAGTTGATCAACATCATATCTAATTATGATGAGTTGTTCCAGGAACCTACAGGGTTGCCTCCAAAAAGAGAGGTTGAACATGAAATATATTTGTAGCAAGATGCTCCTCTTCCGAACATTGGAATGTACAGGTCATCAATAATCGAGAATGTAGAAATAAAGAAGCAAGTTCAGGAGTTGCTCGATAAAGGAATCAGTAGACCAAGCTCCTCTTCATGTGGTTCTCTTATTGTTTTAGTTTCGAAGAAAGATAGCACGTGGAGGATGTGTATTAATTTTTGAGCCCTGAACAAGATTACAGTAAAGAACCGTTATCCTCTTCCCAGAATTGATGATCTATTAGATCAGTTAAATAATGTTGTGTATTTCACTAATTTGGGCTTGAGAAGTGGTTACCATTAGAGTAAAATTGCAGAAAGCGACATATGGAAAACTGCTTTCAAGACCAAGCAAGGCTTGTTCGAATGGTT
The DNA here is from genome assembly GCA_032191745.1 of Picea mariana. Lineage (NCBI taxonomy): Eukaryota > Viridiplantae > Streptophyta > Pinopsida > Pinales > Pinaceae > Picea > Picea mariana. The sequence goes on from JASDQU010737951.1 coordinate 143,980, forward strand.
GGTTATTCCATTTGGGTTATGTAATGCACCAACAACATTTATGAGAGTGATGAATGATGTGTTCCGACCCTACATAGATGATTTTGTTATTGTCTATATAATCGATATAATGATCTTTAGTCGAAGATGGGAAGATCATATAAAGCATGTCAAGACAATCTTTGAACTCTTGAAGAAGGACAAGTTGTATATCAAGTTATCTAAATGTGAATTTGGCAAAACTTCTTTGGTTTATCTGGGATATATTATAGGGAATGGTCAGTTAAAGATAGAACCTACAAAGGTAGAAGTCATTGTAAAATGGCCCAAGCCAACTACTGTCACTGAAGTCAGGAGCTTCTTAGGAGTAGTACAGTACTAGAGAAAATTCATTGCTAATTTCTCATACAAAGCATCACCTCTACATGCATTAACAAGTGTTAAGTAGGTCTTTCATTGGGGAGGAAAGCAACAAAAAGCCTTCGAGACATTGAAGGAAAGGATAAACATCGCACCAATTTTGGCTCTGCCATATCTACAACATCCATTTGAGATTCAAACCGATGCAAGAGGATATGCCATGGGCATAGTCTTGATGCAACGAGGTAAACCTATATGCTACCATTCTGAGACTTTCACTCAAGTTGTGATTAACTATCCAACATATGATAAAGAATGGTATCCGTTGGTACAAAGTGTAAAGAAATGGAAGCATTACTTAATGGGAAATGAGACAATAATTCATACTGATCATCAACCAGTATAGTCTTTGTTGTCATAGACCAAGCTACAATAATCATGACACTTTACGTGGATGGGTTTTCTACAATAGTTTCATTTGGTAATCAAGTATAAGAAGGGTATTCATAACAAGGTTGCAAATATGTTTTCAAGACCAGTAATTAATTCATCCACAATACTCAGGTATAATCCTTTAGCACATGAAAGTTATGCAAAACAATATGCTAGGGATGATGATTTTAAAAAAGTGTATGATGCTTTAACTCACGACAATCAACAATCTGATTATTATATGCATGACAATTTGTTATATCATCTTGGAAAATAATGTACACCAAGAGATGAAAGAGTAGGTGTAATCAGAGAAGCTCATACATCTTTCATCTCTGGTCATTTCGGGGTTGGTAAGACCGTTGCACAGTTACAAAGATATTGTTATTAGCCTCGGATGAATGAAACAGTTTCCAAGTATATCAAAGGGTGTGTTATGTGTGCCGCAAGTAAACCTAGCAACAAAAAGGTAGGATTATATACACCATTTCCAGTACCTTCTCAACCATGGGAAAGTATCTCCATGGACTTTTTAGGGGGATTGTCGATGTCCAGGACAGGTCATGATTATCTATATGTCGTAGTGGACAAATTCAACAAGATGTGTATTCTAATTCCATGCAAGAAACAAGTCACAACTGAACAAACAACACATATGTTCTTCGCTAATGTATGGGTTCATTTTGGACTTCTTATATCTATAATATCAGAATGAGACTCTCATTTTCTGGAAAAATTTTGGTCTCATTTATGGAAACTAATGGACACTAAATTGAAGAAGAGCACAATTTTTCATCAGCGGACATATGGACAGACAGAGATGGTGAACAGAACAATGGTACATCTACTTCGATGACACTGCAACAAGCATCCTAAATTATGGGATGAACAATTACCTTATATACAACATGCCAACAATCATGCCATGCATTCATCTACTTAGAAAACTCCTTTTGAATTATGTTTGGGGTACTTGCCTAAGACAACTATGGAACTGTTTTTTGGAGAAGCGGGTAAAGAAGATGGACAAGATGATACATATAAAGCTAAAAGGTTCATTCAAAAGATTCAACAGGTACATCAAGCAGTACATGAACAATTGGAGAAGAGCCAAGCCAAGTACAAGGCAAGGCATGACAAACATCAGGACGATCATCAATTTGAAGTTAGTGATCAAGTATGGTTACATATCAGGAAAGATATAATGAAAGGAGAAGGTAAAAATCTAAGACCAATCCAATATGGTCCATTCAAAATCTTGGAAACGATTGGTAACAATGCCTTTCGTTTAGATCTACCAGCCTACATGCAAATGTATTTAGTAGTAAATATTGAGAATTTGAAGCTTTATGAACCTCCTATGATTATGGATGAAGATGAAATGATTCAGGTTCCAGCAGTTGATGATTTTGCTCCAGAATATTTGGATGAGCTACAGGAATATGTCATTCTCGACTGAAGAATTATAACTTCACAGAGAGGTGATGTGGAATATCTTCGAGTTAGTCTTAAAGGGGTAAAACCAAGTAAAACAAAATGGATGGAGATCGGAAGGGTGAGGGAATTCTATCGTAACTTGCTTGATGAGTAAATCAAAACTTTTGGTGGTCCAAAAGTCTTCCAATGGGGAGGAATGATCCAGGAGGATCCGGGAATGCTCATAGAGGTCCAGAAAGATTAGGAACATCCACATAGGTCCATAATGGTTCAATAATGCTCAAAATTCGACCATCCTAAATTCTCTTGAAAATGCTATCAATGCGTAGAGCTCAACGATAGCTTACCAACGACACAAATTTTGCCTCGAATGGAGTTCGTATGCAAAAGTTATGAGCAGTCACAGTTCAGTCAAACCTAGTAAAAAGTCGAAGGTAAAAGTCAAAGATGATGTCAACATGACATGTGATGACGTCAACAGGGTGACATGTGTCACCACTACAAAGGTGACATGTGGCACATGATTATTGGCAGCTAACTGAGTAAGGTACCATCCAAGTGGTCAAATTACAGGTTGTCAAGTGGCAAGGTTAAGCTAATGAGAGGTCGCCACCTGACGACCTCCCATTGGCCTATAATGGTTAGAGTTATGTAAAAAATATGGAGTCGACAGGGGGTCAAACCCGCGACCTCCATAACTTCCCAAAGACTTAACATAGCCCCCACTACCAACACGTTATACACAATGAGACTCAATAGATCAATGGTAAATAATATATTTGAATTAATGTTAAAGTTCAATTGGGTGGCTAAAGGGTTGAGGGCCTAAGCCCTTGACCTTAGCTCGTGGTTATCAAGCTATTACATACGACCAACGTCACACTTCGCGTGAAGGTTGACAAATATATTCCACGATAACCATATTACATATGGTTGTAACCATATAAAAACAAACCACGAAATATGCTAAGGGTCACGGGGAATGGAACCCTTGACCTACTGCTTTATATGCTACAGTTTTAACCAACGAACCATAGATATGGTTTGTTAAAACAAACCAACTCACCTATAGTTAAAGCCTTCCACAAAATTTAGGATTTGGTTAAGGGATCGTGCCCTATTTAATGGGTGCACAGACCGAGGTTGGGACACAATTAATGCAGAGTTTAGTCTCGTAACTCGTGCCCAAGGGTACCAAAGTTGTGAGGCTACACCATAAAGCGTGTCAAATGGTACCTTGTGGGAATTTCGAGAATTTTATACTCATTTTGTATGATTTTTCGCCAGGAATCCAACAATGCACTCTGTTTTTGCATATGAGAAACATGTAAAAAGGTCATTGTAGAACACATATATATGAGCATTAATAAAAGAAGGTCTCTATTRAAAGCGGACTTGGAGAGGTAGCCCAAATTGGGTGAACTTCACTTTTTCCAACTTGTGTATGTGGTTTCATTATTGTTGTTCATTCAAGTTCAATTATTTTACAAGTTATTTTATCATTAAAGTGGATTTGGTTAGATAAGTTCTTCACATGTAATTTGCATACAATCAAGAGATCATTTTATTTCAAAGATCAAGTAAATGTTTTTACGTATTAAAAGATTAATAAGCATCTAAGGATTTTTCGGATCACCAAGTAAATTTGTAAAGATTTTGTAAGACAATACGATCTATATGTTTTGTTTTCTTTTAGACAGTATAGAAGACAAACATAATACATGAAAGGAGGTAAGGGATAGAAGGATCAGAGGTTTTGAAGAGTGCATGTACATGTGCATTTGAACGATTTGTAACATGTATATTCGAATGAATATAAATGTTTTTTTATATGGAAAAAAACTATATATATATATATATTTACTGTTCTCTCTATAGAACATACTGTAACATACCCAACATCCAACTGAGCTATGCCACATAAATTTTTCGAACTGCATGCAATTAAAATATACACACACAGAACTCTTGCGGAAGCTTTATATATATAAACGTAAACACACAAATACATATGTAAATGCATGAATTCATGCTGAAATAACAATAAATGTATACATGCAGCATATACAGTAAATACCCATAAAAACAAACACAGTTATAACTGCACACATGATAACCCATAAAAATAAGCATGTAAATAACAATGCAACATATAAATTTATCACACAATTGACACTTATCTTGGTAAGAATGTCACCAACTGCATGCAGACCTTCCACGAACCTCCCAAACTTAGACCACATTGTTCATCACTCTCAACAGTGAGTCACCCCCGAGATGGGACTAAACTCCACCCGGGTAAAGGGATTCCTAACCAAGCTAAAGGCTCATAGACAATAGGAAAGACTCTGTCTCAGGTGCCAACTCAAACTAACAACCTACAGTCCCTCATTCCCCACATGCCTGTCCCACCCAGAAAGTGTGCCCCTTCTCTGCTCAACAGTCCTTCGGCTGCCCCAATCCCTTTTCAGGCTCCAGCAACAGGCCAGACAAGAAGTCTCAGAGCATTGTAACTGCAGTCTAGCACCTTCAGGAAATCAATTCCCAACAATTATCTCACCTAGAGAATTGCTCACGGGCTTGACAACCCGCCTCTTCAATATCCCACGGGCCTGACAACCCACTTCTTCAGTCCAACTCCCAAGCTAACCAGCTACACGAACAAAAAAATGGCTATGGATATAGGTTCAGATACAGTCATGAAGATACGAAGGATAACTCAATGAATGTGTGCATGCTCATGGATGATTGAGTGGATGACTGAATGATGGAAGGAATGATGGAAAAGATGGAAAAATGATCTAAGTCCCAACAATATGTATGCATGTCCCCAACTTGACACTTGTCATGTTGGGAGCTACTTTGGCCCCACTTGTCCCCAACTTTAGAACTTAGGATAAAATAGTTATCCATACTTTATGATTTAACGAATATTATTATAATATTCATTTTTGTCTTAAGCTCCCTAGCTTACCCCTTTTCCTTAACTTTTAGGCCCCTCCCTTTCCCTAACTAGTGGAGTTTAGTCCCCCATTCTCTTTTATCATGGTCAGTCTATGTGAAACAATGTATTTTATATTAATTATGAGACATATACAAAAATAGGTGCACTGGCCTTTAACATCTAGGCTCTCCGGCCTAATCAAAACATAAGCATCATGGCTTATAATAACTGGCTCACCAGCCTATAAAACGCAACATATACACAAAAGTTCGTTGGCCTCAATATCACACGCACTTAAGATGTTGCGCACAGTATCCTGGAATGTGCACACTTCATCATTTTACTGCGCAGTACAAGTGCCCACTATGCCATGAAATCTGCATACAAAATGATATCAAACAACTCACCAGCTTAAGTACATTTTCATTTACATTTACAACTGGGTTCGGCCTAGAGATATCACAATCCCCTCCCCTTATTTATGCACTATCCTCAGTGCATCATGTACCCATATACAACAAAATTTCAAAAATCTTCAAAAAGATGTGGGTATTCTGCTCACATTGCATCCTCGTGCTCCCAAGTAGCGTCCTCGGGACCGTACCAGGTCCATTGGACCTTTACAAGCCCTATGGCTCGATTCCAAAGCTGTTTGATTTTCCGGTCCAGAATGTGTACCAGATGCACTTGAAAAGCACCTTCTTGCTCCACCTTCAACTTCAATCATATGTGATTGATACTCTGTTTTTTTGTTGTTCAAGGCTGCATAGATCCTTGGCACATTTTTGCCCATGTCCTCCACTGTTTCGACTTGTTGTACATTGTGAAAAGTCCTCCCTTTTTCACCTCTGTGAAGACAATCTCTGTACATATGATCTCCTTTACAACCCCAACAATGAATAGGTCGATGCCTTAGCCTTTGACCCCCTATCTCAATCATTTTGGGTTCTATAGGAGTTTGTTGTCCCTGTGGATTATTTCTGAAGAATGGTAGCTTAGACCCCTTCTTCCTTTGATCCATCTTGAATTTATTTTTGTCTTCCCAAGATTTTTGGAAAGTTGGCCTTGATTTCTGCTGATCATATAGGCATTTAGCTCGCCTTATGGTCTCCTCCAATGTCTTTGGATGATCATACTGTATTTTATCACTGATGAATGATGGCAATCCAGTCAAATACCTTTGAATCTTAATTGTCTCATCCTTGATGAAAGAGACATACTTCAACAGTTCTAAAAACCTTCTCTCATATTCATCTATTGTCATACTCCCAAGCTTGAGTTCAAAGAACTCTTTCATTTTCTTGTCATAGTATCTTTTAGTCACGTATTTCTTCTCAAAATACTTCTTGAATTCCCTCCAAGTAGCACTTTTCTCTTTAATGTGTTGCACCTGCACAAGCTGATCCCACCACATGGATGCCTTTCCCTTCAGTTGATAGATAACAATTCTACCTTCTGCATGAGAAGAATAATTATGCAATCGAAAATACTTTCTCATGCCCAGTAACCATGTCTCTGCATCTTCATCCTTCTTGTGCTCACCATCAAATGTAGGAGGTTTGATTTTGTTCATTTCTCCTTGTAGCTCATCCACCCCAGACCTCTTGTTCTTCCTGACGGGGGATGGACTTGAGCTGTTGTGTGCTCTCTTATTGGAATGCCTCGGGGAGTGGTGATGATGATGTCTACTAACACTTCTTGCTCTTGTTTTCTCATCAAGAGGCATGTGACTTCCAGATTCGCTTGAGCCACTCTCCTTATCCAATTTATTTTCTATTATGTTCAATCTTTGCAATAACTTCATGTTGAAGTCATCCTGCTGCTCCTTGGCTCTCATAAGCCTTTCATTATCAACTTTATGGCTTTGGACATCCTTCTGCAAATTTAATGGTCTCTGCCATATTCAGGTTTTCATTCCTTTCATCTCCATGTGCATTGGAGTTTGTTCCCTCAATGCCCAAGTGGGCATCCATCCCTCTAATCTCATCCTCCTAACTGTAAGTCCCCTGTGCCTCCTCCATTCCTATGGACTCTATGTTAATCCTGATCTGATCTAGTTGTTGTTAACTTTGCAAAATCTTACAAGCAACATGATTCTATCATGGTAGTGGTGGATAAGCTTACTAAAGCTACCCATTTTATTCCAATTAAGCTCACTCACAAGCCAACGAACATTGTTGATGTTTATATGAAAGAAATTGCTAGATTACATGGCATACCCAAGACAATTGTGTTTGACAGAGATCCAAAATTTACCTCAAAATTTTGGAAAGGGTTATTTAATGAATTTGGAACAAAATTGAATTTTAGTACAACTTATCATCTAGAATCAGATGGACAAACATAGAGGGTGAATCAAGTGATTGAGGATATGTTGAGGATGTATGCGATGGATAAACCATCAAAATGGGAAGACTACCTACACTTGGTAGAGTTTGCTTATAACAATGGGTACCAAGCATCTCTAAAGATGAGCCCATTTGAGGCACTTTATGGCAGAAAGTGCAACACAAAAGTAAGTTGAAATAACCCAGCAGATAGAGCAGTGGTTGGGCAAGATTTGCTCAGGGAAATGGAGGAGCAAATGATTAAAATAAAACAAAATTTAAAGGTTGTCCAAGATAGGCATAAAAGCTATGCTAATAAGGGCAGAACTCACAAGGAATTTAAAGTGGGTGATCATGTATTTTTGAAAGTGAAAGCCAACAGAAGTTCCATGAAGTTGGAAAATTGTTCAAAGTTGGCATCTCGCTATTGTGGGCCATTTGAAATCCTAGAGAGGATTGGCCTAGTAGCTTATATGATTGCATTGCCTGCATCTATGTCTGTTCATAATGTATTCCATGTATCATTACTCAAGAAATATATACATGTTGCTAATCATGTTATTGATTGGAATGTGATTCAGGTGGAGCAAGGAGGCGCTTTTCAAGTGCATCAGGTACGCATTCTGGACCAAAAAATCAAACAGCTTCGGAATCGAGCCATAGGGCTTGTAAAGGTCCAATGGACCTGGTATGGTCCCAAGGACGCTACTTAGGAGCATGAGGATGCAATGAGGGCAGAATACCCGCATGTTTTTGAGGATTTTTGAAATTTTATTGTATATGGGTACATGATGCACTGAGGACAATGCATAAATAAGGGGAGGGGATTGTAATATCCCTAGGYCGAACCTAGTTGTAAATGTAAATGAAAATGTACTTAAGTTGGTGAGTTGTTTGATATCATTTTGTATGCACACTTCATGGCATAGTGCGTGCTTGTACTTCATAGTAAAATGATGAAGTGTGCACATTCCAGGATAATGCGATGCGCGCGATATTGAGGCCAACGAACTTTTGTGTATATGTTGTGTTTTATAGGCCGGTGAGCCAGTTATTATAAGCTAGGATTCTTATGTTTTGATTAGGCCGGAAAGCCTAGATGTTAAAGACCAATGCGCCTATTTTTGTATATGTCTCGTAATTAATATAAAATACATCGTTGCGCGTAGACCGACCACGATGAAAGAGAATGGGAGACTAAACTCCACTAGTTAGGGAAAGGGAGGGGCCTAAAAGTTAAGGAAAAGGGGTAAGTTAGGGAGCTTAAGCCAAAAAGGAATATTATAATAATATTTGTTAAATCATAAAGTATGGATAATTATTTTATCCTAAGTTCTAAAGTTGGGGACAAGTGGGGTCAAAGTAGCTCCCAACATGACAAGTGTCAAGTTGGGGACATGCATACATATTGTTGGGATTTAGTTTATTTTCACATCTTTTCCATCGTTCTTCCCATCATTCCTTCCATCATTCAGTCAATCATCCATGAGCATGCACACACTCATTGAGCTATCCTTCATATCTTCATGACTGTATCTGAACCTGTATCCATAGCCATTTTTCTGTTCATGTAGCTGGTTAGCTTGGGAGTTGGACTGAAGAAGCGGGTTCTCAGGCTTGTGGGATATTGAAGAGGCAAGTTGTTAGGCCCGTGAGCAATTCTCTAGGTGAGAGAATTGTTGGGAATTGATTTCCTGAAGGTGATAAACTGTAGCTACAATGCTCCGAGACTTCCTATCCGGCCTGTTGTTGAAGCCCGAAAAGGGAGTGGGGCAGTCGAAGGACTGTTGATCAGAGAAGGGTCACACTTCCTGGGTGGGACAGGCATGTGGGGAATGAGGGATTGTAGGTTGTTAGTTTGAGATGGCACCTAAAACATAGTCTTTCTTGTTGTCTATGAGCCTTTAGCCTGGTTAGGAATCCATTTACCCGGGTGGAGTTTAGTCCCATCTCGGGGGTGACTCACTGTTGAGAGTGATGAACAGTGTAGTCTAAGGCTGGGAGGTTCATGGAAGGTCTGCACACAGTTGGTGACATTCTTACCAAGATAAGTGCCAATTGTGTGATAAATTTATATGTTGCATTGTTATTTACGTGCTTATTTTTATGGGTTATCATATGTGCGGTTATAACTGTGTTTATTTTTATGGGTATTTCCTATATATGCTGCATGTATACGTTTACTCTTATTTTAGTATGAATTTGTGCATTTACATATGTATTTGTGTGTTTATGTTTTTATATATGAAGCTTTCGCAAAAGTTCTGTGTGTATATTTTAATTGCATGCAATTCAAAAAATTTATGTGGCATAGCTCAGTTGGATGTTGGGTATGTTATAGTATGTTTCGCAGAGAGAACAGTAAGAGTTCTCTAGCGTAGCATGGCCCGACATAGTTACAGCCTGCTGAAATTCCAGACCAAAATACCATATTGTAACTGGTATGCTACAAATTCCTTATTTCCCATATTAAACGCTTTTCACATGCCCAGAGATTTAACTCATCTCTTGGAATGTCTTCTATGGTTCCATAGCTTTCCATTGACTACTCATGTGCCTCAATCTGATTCTGGAGCAGAAAGTTATGGTTCCTTGAAGTTAGATGGGTATTAAAATTTACCCTTCACTATTTGTGTTGTAACTTTCTCATAAAAGCTTCGTTTGACGAACGGTTTACACCATTAGAAAGCTCTCTCCGAGCTTTTTTATTTGACTTGCAGAGACAGAGTGTGCCTTGGCACACTCTGTTCTCATGGTTTTTGTGTTGCTAAAAACACTCTTAAGGGCCTCAAAAACGCGCTGCAAAAAGATGACGTTTAAATGATATAAAACGTCGCAGAAAATCGTTGGTTTTCTGCTATTGTTCACCCTTCAAATGACTTTGCACGCACAAATTTCAACCTATAAACCCATATTCACCATGCACAACAACAACACAAGGTAAATCATGCTTTGTGCACTTTAAAACCACTGTGTATCACTTCTCTGTCACACCAATAACTTGTGCACACTACTTTTATGTCGCGTGCCAATATCCACTGCGTGCAGTTTTGGTTCTTACACTATTACCTGTTGCGCGTAGTTTTGTCTCGTGCGCTGATATTTCGCGCGCATTGTATTCTACGTGCTACACCATGCCAGATTTTAGTACGTCTCCACCGCGCACCAAAACTCTGTGTGCACCACTAACTAAATTGTTGTGCGACAACATATACCCACATTGCATGCACACCAACAAAACTCCTCTGTGCTCTGCCAACACTGCGCACACCACGCGCGTCATTATTATGTGTGTGCACACTGCGCAATGCTAAATTTATCGCGCGGTCCTGTACACCAACATTTTTCCGTGCGACGCCGATATTTAGCGCATACATCCGCACACTAATTTTTTTCGCGCGGCATCGAAATTTAGTGCGCACACCTGCACATTCGACTAATTCCAAGTCTAAATTTGATAGAACAGATACTAAATCAATAATATCTCACCACATGGATGAATTTCTCAATTTTCTTATGAATTTAACAACAGAAATTGGGGCTTTTCCCCAATTCTGCCCAGTTGTTGTTACTTTTTACCATGTACGTTCTACAAACTGAAAATTTGCCACTTCGAAATAAATCCTCTGTGACATTTCACTTCAACTCAACCTTCTCAACCCATCCAGGCTCAGTGTTGAAAACTGAAGCTCTGATACCATATTATTTTCATGAAATTGTTGAAACAGTTAGCCTGACAAAGTTTTGTTGGCTGCACATTTTGCAGAGTTAACAACAACTAGATCAAATCACGATCAACACAGAGTCCATAGGAATGGAGGAGGCACAAATAACTTACAGTCAGGAGGATGAGATTAGAGGGATGGATGTCCATTTGGGCATTAAGGGAACAAACTCCAATGGACATGGAGATGAAAGGAATGAAAACATGAATATGGTAGAGACCATTAAAAAATTGCAGAAGGATGTCCAAAGCCATAAAGATGGTAATGAAAGGCTTGTGAGAGCCAAGAAGAAGCAGGATGACTTCAACATGAAGTTATTATAGAGCTTGAACATAATAGAAATTAAATTGGATAAGGAGAGTGGCTCAAATGAATTTGGAAGTCATGGGCCTCCTAATGAGAAAACAAGAGCAAGAAGTGTTGGTAGACATCATCATCACCACTCCCCGAGGCATTCCAATAAGAGAGCACACAATAGCTCAAGTCCATCCCCTGTCAGGAAGAACAAGAAGTCTGGGGTGGATGAGCTACGAGGAGAAATGAACAAAATCAAACCTCCTACATTTGATGGTGAGCACAAGAAGGATAAAGATGCAGGGACATGGTTGTTGGGCATGAGAAAGTATTTTCAATTGCATAATTATTCTTCTCATGCAGGAGGTAGAATTGTTATCTATCAACTCAAGGGAAAGTCATCCATGTGGTGGGATCAGTTTGTGCAGGTGAAGCACATTAAAGATAAAAGTGTTACTTAGAGGGAATTCAAGAAGTATTTTGAGAATAAATATTTGACTAAGAGATACTCTGACAAGAAAATGAAAGAGTTCTTTGAACTCAAGCTTGGGAGTATGACAATAGATGAATAAGAGAGAAGGTTTTTAGAACTGTTGAAGTATGTCTCTTTCATCAAGGATGAGACAATTAAGATTCAAAGGTATTTGAGTGGATTGCCATCATTCATCAATGACAAAATACAGTATGTTCTGCAGAGAGAATAGTAAGAGTTCTCTGGCGTAGCGTGGCTCGGCATGGATGGTCGGGGATGTTACAATAAATTGTAATATCCCTAGGTCGAACCCAGTTGTAAATGCAAATGAAAATGTACTTAAGCTGGTGAGTTGTTTGATATCATTTTGTATGCACATTTCATGGCATAGTGCGTGCTTGTACTACGCAGTAAAATGATGAAGTGTGCACATTCCAGGATACTGCGCGCAACATCTTAAGTGCGCGCGATATTGAGGCCAGCGAACTCTTGTGTATATGCTACGTTTTATAGGCTGGTGAGCCAGTTATTATAAGATAGGATGCTTTTGTTTTGATTAGGCCAGAGAGCCTAGATGTTAAAGGCTAGTGTGTCTATTTTTGTATATGTCTCATAATTAATATAAAATACATCGTTATGCACAGACCGACCACGATAAAAGAGAATGAGGGACTAAACTCCATTAGTTAGGGAAAGGGAGGTGCCTAAAAGTTAAGGAAAAGGGGTAAGCTAGGGAGCTTAATCCAAAAAGGAATATTATAATAATATTTCTTAAATCATAAAGTACGGATAATTATTTTATCCTAAGTTTTAAAGTTGGGGACAAGTGGGGCCAAAGTAGCTCCCAACATGACAAGTGTCAAGTTGGGGACATGCATACATATTGTTCGGACTTAGTTCATTTTCCTATCTTTTCCATCATTATTCCCATCATTCCTTCCATCATTTAGTCATCCAGTCATTCATCCATGAGCATGCACACGCTCATTGAGTTATCCTTCATATCTTCATGACTGTATCTGAACCTGTATCCATAGCCATTTTTTTGTTTGTGTAGTTGGTTAGCTTGGGAGCTGGACTGAAGAAGCGGGTTGTCAGGTCTGTGGGATATTGAAGAGGCGGGTTGTTAGGCCCGTGAGCAATTCTCTAGGTGAGAGAATTGTTGGGAATTGATTTCCTAAAGGTGCTAAACTGCAACTATAGTGCTCCGAGACTTCTTGTTCGGCTTGTTGCTGAAGCCTGGAAAGGGAGTGGGGCAGCCGAAGGACTGTTGAGTAGAGAAGGGGCACACTTCCTGAGTGGGACAGGCATGTGGAGAATGAGGGATTGTAAGTTGTTAGTTTGAG
>JASDQU010737951.1:193955-206062 GCA_032191745.1 Picea mariana
ATGCTGGCCCAAAGCTAGCCAAATACATACAGTCCCAAAGACTACAAGAAGAAATAAATACATGTCGATACCCGATCTGTCAAGAGGAGAACTATGAAAGCGTAAAATAGACCAGAAGATCCAATGTTGGCCATGAACTGCTAGAAAAGGGCATTATGGCGCGAAGATGTTAATAAAGGTGATGGGGCTCTCGGATCCATTATCACAATGATAGACCGAGAGTCTCCCAGCCACATCACTTAGTGCCCTTTTTGATAGAGCGTCCGCCTCAGTATTGTGATATCTGGGAATATGGTGGAAATTAACGCCAGTGAAAGAGTTGGCCAGCTCCAATGTTTGGTGCTTCCATCCTTCAATGTGGACAGAATGAAGATTGCAGTTACGGTTAATCCAATCAATGACAACTCTAGAGTCTCCAAGAACCAGTAAGTGGTTTAAAGACCAGCTGGAAGCAAGGAAGAGAGATGCCCATAAGCCCATGAGCTCGGCTTTAGTGTTTGATCCCACACCGCAGTTTAAAAACCATTTGGTGACCCTGGATGGGTGTGACTTGAAAGTGCCTCCAGCTCCGCAACAGTGGCCGTTTGATAATGTTGCGCCATCAAAACAAATTGAAGTGTAACCGGGCGCCATCGAGTAATCACAAGATTTTAAATGAAAGTCTTTTACAGCGGTCGACTGCCATTGAAAGGTGGATAATATTATGTGAAGGACCGCATGACAGGAGGGAGGCCACCCTTCGAAGAGTACCTGGTTGCACTCAATCTAGGTTTTCCAAGCTACATGAGCAATCAATGAGTGCGGGGCTAATCGATCCGATAGCCAAGATGCGAGGCAATCGGAGAAGGAGACGTCGTTCCAGGTCAGCTGAAAAGAGAAATGTTGTGACAAAACGTTCCAGATATTAATAGTGAAGGCACAGTGTATCATGAGATGATGAATGTCTTCAGAGGCATGTTTGCAGAGGGGGCAAATCCCGGGACCCTGCCAGCCACGCCTACAGAGAGCCTCCCAAGTGAGAGGCCTGTCTCTTGCGCAAAGCCAAATGAAAAGTTGAAGCTTGAGCGGTATAGCCCATTGCCAGATCCGATGAAGCCACGATGTATCGGTAGCAGAGGCCTGTGGTTGGAGGAGGGCCTCATAGATGTTTTTGACTGAGAGAATGCCCGAGGCATCACCTTCGGCCCACAGGAGAGAGTCATTTGTGTTGCTGAGAGATATACCCGCCAATTTTAAAGCCAATGTAAAAGCATCCCATTCCTTGGCCAGTGATCCCCGAAGCTGTAGTGTATTTCTATGAAGCCAGAGGTCGGGGAGGTGGAGGGCGCCAGCAGCCCCTCTCATTTGTGCTAGGACGCAGAAGTTTTGTGTAGAAAGATGCGCTCTGAGTTGGGACGATAGGATCGAGAGATTATCCAAGCCGAGAGCAATCTCGGTCCCCGATACGGGGTTCCAGCAAAGCCAGTGTAAGATCACCGGCGAGGCAGAGATCAGACCCTTCCAAAAAGGAGATGCCCTTCTCAGTTCAAGTGAAGGCTTCCGAAGCCAATGGAGAAGAGGAAGGGAGCCAAGATATTTGTCCTGAATAACTTTGTGCCAAATGTTGTCATGAGTGACATCTCGCCAGAAAGAAACAGCCAGGAGCGCCGAGTTAAATAAAGAGAGATTTTTGAGCCCCCAACCCCTTGCCTTACGAGGTCTAGCCAGTGACTGCCAGTTGCACAGGTGGAAATGGCGTTTTCCAGCGAGATCGTTCCATAGGAAATTGAAAGAGATTCTACGAAGAAAAATGATTATTTTGTTCGGGATCCGCTCAAGTGTCATCCAATAGACAACAAGGCCTTCAAGCACCGATTTGACAAGAATGAAACGCCCACCCAGGGACAACCACTTATTACACTAGAAGCCTATTTTCCTTTCGAATAAAGCCACTAACCAGCACCAATCAGCAGTGGAGGCCACTCCCGGTTGCAGCCGGTAGCCCAGGTAGCTAAAACCATCCTTCAGATCAAAAAAGGAGAAGGGGATGGCGCTTTTGTATAGAAAAAGCTCAGCCTCTGATAAACCCCAAAAATGGATAGTAGTTTTTAAAGGATTAATGGACAAACCCGAAACTGAGCTGAAAAGTTGAAGGACCTCCAAGATCGCCCGCCACTCCGGAAGGTCATCTTTTGACATTAGGAGAATGTCATCAACGAACATGAGGTGAAACATCCTGATGAGTCTTGAAACCTTTATACCCGAAATTTGGTGTTCAGAGATGGGTTTGGCAAGTAAAAGACTAAGGCTATCCATGAGAAGAATGAAGAGGTAAGGTGAGAGTGGACATCCTTGGTGGAGTCCTCTTTCACTGTTGAAGAAATTTGATGCCTCCCCATTTATCAGCACCGCAAAGCTAGCTCTAGTGACGCAGGACATAATCCAGTCCGTGAAATTGATGCCAAAGCCCACCGAGTGAAGGATTAGTCTCAAGTAAGCCCAATCAATGCTGTCGAAAGCCTTTTTAGGTCAATTTTCAAAATCAATGCCTTCAAATTTTTCTGTTTTATGGAATGGATGCTCTCATGGGCAGCACCAATGGCATCTTGTATTCTTTGACCCTTTAAAAAACCGAGCTGCTCAGCCGAGATACCCCTTTCCAGAAACAACTTCATCCGGTTAGAGATGCCTTTTGAAACTATCTTGTAAATAAGGTTGCACAAGGAGAATGGTCTGAAGTCGTTGAAAGTGACAGAATGGTTTCCCTTTGGGATCAATACCAGGAAGGTGGAAATAAGACATTTTTGAACCTTACCTTTGATGCAGGTGTCCTCCACCATCTGAAGTAGATCCGGCCCCACGAGATCGAAGAAAAAAGAGAAGAACTMTGTTGTCCAGCCGTCGGGCCCTGGACTTCTCTCTTTTTTGAAGTGAAGCAGAATATCCTTGATTTCCGGCAAGGTGACTGGCTTATAGAGGTCGGTCGCTTCAGTGGYTGATACCAGTTTCGGAAAAAGGCTAGCAGTGGTAACTTTCTCAAGAAAAAATTGACTTTCGTTGGCTTTGAAGAGCTTACCAAAATAGGAGACAACTTCCACTTTGATTGCATCTTGTCCTCGAATCKTCTCATTGCAATCACTTTGAATTGACCAAATCTGTTTTTTGTTTTTGTTATGGCTTGCTAAGTTGTGAAAAAATTTGGTATTGGAGTCCCCCCACTTAAGCCAGGTCGCTCGGCTTCGGAGCCTCCAGCACAGTTCCTCTTCTCGCAGAATGTGGGCTCTGTACCTCTTAAGCACCTTTAAAGTGTCGGATTCCTCTAGTGACAGGTTGGCGGAGGATGAAAGTAAAAGGAGATTATTAATCTCAGATTCAATCTTGTTTAATATGGACGCCTCCGACTCCTTCTTGCGCTTGCTCCAGGACTTTGAATGGGATTTTAAAACCTTTAGTTTCCAGACAATTCTTAGTTGGGGATTATTTTCACTAAGAAAAGACGGGTCTGTCCAGACAGAGTGTACAAGATCAGAATAGTCAATGGATGTAAGCCAGTGGTGATTGAATTTGAAGGGGTAAGAATTATGCTGGAAGAGAAGATTCAGCTTTAGGATAATGGGTGCATGGTCTGAAAAGTAGGGAAGTACCACCCATGAGGTTGGAAAGGCTGTGGAGGACATGAAACTATTAGAGATTAAAAAGCGATCAAGTCTTCTTGCAATAGCCTCGTTTCCCGATCTCCCGTTACGCCAAGTGGGGATAAGTCTGGTCGGCAGAATGTCAATGAGATTATTGGATTGGAAAAGGTCTTTGTACAAGGCTTCACTTGGTCTAGGCAAGGAAACTTGTTCAAAACTTGAAGCTTACTATCGAAATCCTTTGCATATGATTTTGAAAGACACTACCAATATAAATTCTATAAAAAACACATAAGATTAAATTAAATTTGCAAAATGTTAAACATTGTGATGGATAAAGGCATGATGGTTGTAAGCTTCCTCTTGGTTCTCTATGATGGCTTGAAAACTCTAGTCTACACCCATCATTTCCACGTTGTCATGCCACTGTTGTACAATCTTGACTTCCTCAACCACTGACCCAATAAACAGTTTGGCATCTGAAGCAACTAAAGTGGGTCTTCTAATGAAATTCACAACAATTTGATGAAGAGCAACCCAATTAACTTGAAGGGATTCTATTTGGCTCTTTTCACAATGCAAGTGATCCAGGTGGATATCGGTGGCCACCCATCTCTTTCAGCTGGCTCACATACAAATTTCATCTTGACAGTTACAGTTTTTATCTTGGCAGTTTTTTTTTAGCTTTTCAGGTCCTAAACTTTCGAGGCCGTTTTGAGGCCCTAAACAACGTTTTTTGGGCCCGCCACTGTCACACTATAGGATTTATCCAAAGTGTTCCAAAGTGTGACGACATAATGTGTAGAACTAAGATATACTTTTCCAACGGGCTATCGTGCGCCTAAAACAGAGATCGTATGCAAAATTTTCGACCCCGAGAAGTTGATGTACCAACTTACCCCATTAGGGCCCACATGACTTTTGGCGCTTCATCTCCTAGGGTTCAGTTTTTGGATGTCTAGGGTTTTCTGTTTACTTCTTGATGCTAAAAAGCCTTGGAAGCCTCATTGTAATGTGCTCAGACGAATGCGCGTAGCCGCCACATCTCTTCTCAGAGATTAACTACCACCATTTGAGCAAGATTGTTTTCATTCTGCATTTTACAGTTTCAACAGATTTCTTATTTAATAGAAGTTAAGTTCCAGCGTATCTCTATTATTGTTCTTTTTATATCTGTGTTAATGTTATAGATCTGTGTTTCATTTCGTTCCGCTCATAAATCCAGATCAACAAGGTTTCTAATATGAAGACATATTCTTTATTATTATATTTTTTCAAGAATGCATCCTATTAGTGATACATAAAATTGAATTTCTATTATCTACAACAAGATCTTCCCGTCTCCTCAAAACTCTGTAAATATCAATGGTTTCACACAATGGTAATCTCCTAACATGCAAGTGGTCCATTTTGAAGGTACTAAATAACACCTACAAATTCTTCCTTCCACTTCCCACGAATTTCACTCACATACTAGCATAACCATTTCCCAAACCCTTTTCCAACAATCCCTTAGACAAGTGACAACAGAGCAATAGACTTTCGAAATGAAAGTTTATTCCACATAAACCTTTTGCTTTCCTACACAGAGAGAGAAGCACACAAGAGTCTTTAGAGGAAACAACGAGAATTGAGCCACTCGATGGGACCTTCGAGCGATCTAGAATCCCATGAAAATAACTAGAACTCGTCTCAAGGCTGAAGGAAAGAAAAGCCCAATTTGAGTTGGGTCATAATAGAGCAAGAAACCACAAAGCAAGAATACATAAAGTCCCCCTTGAAATCAATAATAATCTGTGAAATCCATTATCCCACCTACAAAAGACCCTAAGTTTGATTGCAATTGATTAGCTTGTTTCAACATTAAACGTCGAGTGTGTGGGGGTTATACACCTTGAATGTTGTGTTCAAAGCTTTAAATGACCATGACATTGATGTGCCAATTGGCTTTCATGCAAAACAAATTCATAACTATGAATTGAAACTTAAGGAGTGGGGAAAGTTGAAACCCGTCTTTTAGTTCTTAGGATTCCACGATCCAACTAAGAGGCCATGTTGGCTAGATGATTTGCATGTTTGTTGAGCTCTCTTACTATGTGATAATATTCGACGGTTTCAAACCTGATAACTTACTTTTGTATTCACCTAACAATTCTTACAAGTTTGCCATCACTTAGAGAGGAAGTTATGTGCATCAATTTGATAACTAATGTTGAATCCCCAATAACAATTAGGCTTTTAATATGACTTGCATCTAGAAGCTTCAACCCCTGAAAAGAGCTAATGCCTCTACCTAGTTATTGGATGCTCTACCTAGGCCCCATCCAAAGGTAATTCCTTGATTTCCCTTAGGATCAAGAACGATCCCCTTTGCACCTACCACCCTTGGGTTACGGTCAATTTTTTTGACAACATCTCTACACCATAAAGATTTGCTTTCTTACTCCCATAAAATGCTTTTAGGTTTTCATTTATAAAGTCAATCGTTCATTTCAAGTCTTCTTTACAAATTCTTTGTATTTTCATGATGTTGTTGTTATGTGGACTCACATTGATCTATTAGACCTTAATAAAGAAAAATAATTATTAGGCTTTATTAAGTTGTTTCTAAGTTATAATAACTCTCAAATAAGATTACTAAGCTCACCTTTACTTTCATAGGTTAACACATTATATATCATGTTGTTATAAATGGTTTGGAAATTAAATCTAATCTTTATGTATACTATGCACTCCAAATAAAATGTTTTTCATTTTTTATTAAGATTACTTTAGTTTTCATAGATTAACACATTATATATATATATATATATCATATTGTTATATATATAATATTGTTATAAACTTATATAAGTGAAGATCTTCTGGCATTGGTGGAGTCAATCAGATCTGGTGGGCGCATTGTTGGAAACCTTAATTCCACGTTCTTGGCCTTGATTCCCAAATCCAACAAACCTCATACTTTTGGGGACTATCGATCGATATCTTTATGCAATCTGGTTTACAAATTAATCTCAAAAGTTATAGCCAATCGAATTAAGCCGATTCTGTCGAGGAATCTCTCGGTAGAACAATTTGGTTTTCTGGAGGGGCATTTGATCCATGATGCAATTGGTACTGCTCATGAATGCATTCATAGTATCAAACAAAAGCATATAAAAGCCTTAATTCTTAAGCTAGATCTTCAAAAGCCTATGATTGCGTCAATTGGGACTTCCTGATACTGATTTTAATTCAAGTGGGATTCGGTACTCATATGACAAACTGGATTATGGAATGTGTCAATTTTGTGTCCCTAGTTGTTTTAGTCAATGGAGAGGCCACCATTTTTTTCAAGAATGGTAGAGGACTTTGTCAGGGATGTCCACTATCTCCCTTACTCTTCATTCTTGTGATGGAAAGTTTGAGCCTACTACTTAAATCCAATCAAAGTGAAGGTTCCTTAACTGGAATTAAAGTTGCCAGATTGACGAAAATACTCCATCTTTTATTTGTTGATGATTTGTTACTGTTGACTAATGCATCTGTGCATGAATGGCAAGAGATCATGTGTATTATTCAATTGTTCTGTTCGGCTTCAGGTTTAAAGGTAAATCTTTACAAATCTACTATACACTTTTTTGGTCTCGCGGAGTCTGAACTTCTCCCTTACAAACAGTTTCTCCCGTTTAATTTATCTGATCTAGCCGGGAGGTTCAAGTATTTTGGGTACTTCTTAAAGGCTGGAATTCAGAGAGATGAAGATTGGCTTTGGCTCTTAACAAAAGTGGAAAAGAGAATTAGTCACTGGAGCTTTAGATGGTTGTCCTTGGGAGGCAGACAAACACTTTGCAAAGTTGTACTCGAAAGCCAGCCCGTGTACTAGTTATCACTAGCTGTTGTTCCACTGTTCATACTCCACAAATTAAGAAAACTATTGTACAAGTTCCTGTGGAATGGGAATGCAGATACACATCATTTCCATCTAACTAGATGGGAGACTCTCGCTCGCCCAAAACGTTTTGGGGGATGGGAGTTCCTCAATATTTATACCTTCAGCAAAGCATTAACAACTTCAACTCTTTGGAGAGTACTAACAAGAGAAGGACCATGGCAAAAAGTTTTAAAAGAGAAATATTTTCACTCTATGACAGTATGTAACTGGCTCCGTTCGAAATCTTTCCACCAGTGTTCGTCTTTTAAAATATGGAATGGTCTTCTGAAATTTGTTCATCTAATAACCAATTGGCTTAGTTGGAAGCCAGGCTCGGGGTTCCTTGTTGAACTCGGGAGGGATAGAATCCTGGACTTGGGCCATCAATCGCTCCTGTCTCCACAACTTCTGTCTACACTGCGTCAGAAATGAATTATCGTGCTGGCACATGCTTGGAAATCACAACAACACGAGCCCTGTTCTTCTCAGTGGTTATGCAGCTTTGATTTAGATCTCTCGGGGGACCTGGCAGCGGAGTGGGACCGTTTCAGGCGAGCACTTCAGACCTCGGGCGTCACTTTAACTGGCAGGGTTGATGAACTACTCTGGATAAGGGGGGAATAGATCCAGAGCCATTACTTCCAAGAATGTTTATATGGCCTTATGCGCTACTCAAAACCCGATGATCGTTTCCGGTTGGGGCAAGAATTTGTGGAATTGGGACTTACAACAGAAGGAAAGACTATTCTTGTGGCTGGCAACAAACAACAAGATCTTGACTTGGCAAAACCTCCAATGAAGAGGGTGGGAAGGCCCTAGCAGATGCCATCTATGCAAAAACGAAAGTGAAAATACTGACCATCTCTTCATTCACTGTCCATTTACAAAATCCGTTTGGAATAAAATCAATTCCATAAAGAATTATAAACAAGAGTGGGTCAAAAGTAACTTGGACGATAGTTTTTCAAAGTGGTCAAAAAACCGGTCAGCTTCAGCAAGTTTAGCTCCACTAATTTGCTAGTTTGTTTGGTTAGAAAGGAATGCAATGATCTTCGAATAGAAAACTCCCTCGGTGCATTCGATAGTGATCTGATCACTTGGATCAGTTAACAAGCCTGTGTAAAATATTAACCAATCTTCTGTTCCTTCCTGCTTGATTAATTAGATCTTTGAATTTCCAGTAGCTTGTTTTGATGGTGCAACAAAGGCAAATGGACTGTGTTGTGGAGCTGGTGGCACCATAAAACTATCAGCCTCTTTGGTTCATAAATGGTACCTGAACTGCGGATTCGGTACAAATTCGAAGGCAGAACTAATGGGAGCATGGGCTACTCCGTTCTTAGCAAATCTTCTTTCTCTCCCAAAGATTCAAATTCTGGGCGATTCAAAGGTAATTATCGAGTGGTTGAATGATAAAAGTGAATTGCGAGTAAGCTCTCTAGAAGGATGGAAACAAAGAATCCGAATTTTAAGGAATAGTTTCGAGACCATCCAGTTTTATCACATTTACCGTGAATACAACAAAGAAGCCGATGCGCTATCAAAGAAAGCATTAATAGAACCAGAAGGATACATCACGCTTCACTTATGGACTGAAGGAGTGGAGGGACAACGTCATCACATCAATAACTATTAACTCTTTTATCATTCCTTGTTCCTTAGTTTTGAGTTCTGTTTGAGTGGATTTTTGTTTTTTCCCTCCAAGCCCGGGATTGATGATGAGCTTGGGCTTACAATCATTTTTCTCAGCGTGGGAAATGACTAGTCTTGGTGGGTGCTCACTTATATTGAGAAGTATAAGTATGTAATCGATAGGATTTTCTATCATTAGTTTGGTTTGTTAAGTGTCGGTTTATCCTTTCAAAAATACATATATACTCTTCAGATGTTTAAAATTATATTATCTTAATATAATTGTGAAATTTTCTTAAACTTATAAATGGGTTGAAAATAAAATCTAATTTTCATATAAACTATGCACTCAAAAAAAAAATGTTTTTTTATCTTTTACTTCATTAAAATTACACACTTTATAATTTTTTTCCTCAAAATATTTTGATTATTGTTTTGAAATTAACAATAAGCATCTTTAAATTTACATACATTAACAATATATATACTAACATATATTCCACAATATAAATCATCACGGAATACATAAAATTCCACAATATAAATCATCACGGAATACATAAGCTTTGCTGGAGTGTTATCTTATCCACCTCCCAATTTCATTATAAAACCCACTTCAATTAATTAGTTTTTATGACGTGCTTAATCTAATCAATCTAAGTTAACATTATCAAAATTTACTTTGATCGATCCCTCTTGTATTGGTTTTCCTAAACCTTCATCTTCTTAGGAAGAAACAGTTATTTTATTAATAAAATTTCATTTGCCCGAGGGTTAGGGTTTCACTTGAATGCCCTAATTTTTCTAGGGTTTCACTTGAATGCCCGAATCTTTCTATTTTTGTTACAATTGGACGTGGATCTGCAATAGCCGAAGTCTATGGGATCGATGAGTGGTCGGAATCCCAATCCACCCGTGGACGATGGCGGTCTCTTGGACGATGGGGGTCTTTTGGCCACACACGCAGKGGAGACACGAATGTGGCAGATAAGAGAAAATAGATTTAATTTTCGCCTGAATTGTCAAACGAAAGAGAGAATCTGCATGATATATGGCGTGCAATACCCACTACACAAATTCAATAGTTATTTTATTAATAAAATTTCATTTGCCCGAGGGTTAGGGTTTCACTTGAATGCCCTAATTTTTCTAGGGTTTCACTTGAATGCCCGAATCTTTCTATTTTTGTTACAATTGGACGTGGATCTGCAATAGCCGAAGTCTATGGGATCGATGAGTGGTCGGAATCCCAATCCACCCGTGGACGATGGCGGTCTCTTGGACGATGGGGGTCTTTTGGCCACACACGCAGGGGAGACACGAATGTGGCAGATAAGAGAAAATAGATTTAATTTTCGCCTGAATTGTCAAACGAAAGAGAGAATCTGCATGATATATGGCGTGCAATACCCACTACACAAATTCAATAGTTATTTTATTAATAAAATTTCATTTGCCCGAGGGTTAGGGTTTCACTTGAATGCCCTAATTTTTCTAGGGTTTCACTTGAATGCCCGAATCTTTCTATTTTTGTTACAATTGGACGTGGATCTGCAATAGCCGAAGTCTATGGGATCGATGAGTGGTCGGAATCCCAATCCACCCGTGGACGATGGCGGTCTCTTGGACGATGGGGGTCTTTTGGCCACACACGCAGTGGAGACACGAATGTGGCAGATAAGAGAAAATAGATTTAATTTTCGCCTGAATTGTCAAACGAAAGAGAGAATCTGCATGATATATGGCGTGCAATACCCACTACACAAATTCAATCTTCTAGCATCATACGGTATGGTACACTTAGTTCAGTTGAACATTTCGATAAATTATCGCCAGAAAATTCAATTTTTATCTTCTTCTGGTTCTTTATCGCCTTCTGCGCTTCCTAATCCACCTCCCACTCATTGGCCATCTTTCCCCAACACATACAAAAGTTTCCCAATTTTTTATTTTTTTATTTATTTTCTTCTTTTCATAATCATATTATCCTCCTTGTCTTGCTTTTCTGCAATCTGGAGCCGCAGTATTGTTAACTTCGCTCATCCAACTCGGTTTTCGCAGGATAAGCCAAGCCGTATGAAGGTGCGAAGAAACTCCCACCGTCAAAATTGGTGTTTATGGAATGGCCTGCTTTGGAGATACTATTGCGAAGAACTACCATCCTAATTTGGTTAGCTTCTCCATTCTCATCGGCAATGCTGCTATCGCTATACTTTTGAGTTAAAGTAAAAGATGCAACCTTTCTAACATTGGAAAGCCACCTGTCCTTCCTTAACTCCTTGTCCTAACTCAGTTGTGGAGCTCTCCGTGGTGTTTTACATTTCCAACATGGTGGGTTATGTGATCGATGTAGTGATTTGGTTAACTTTTAATTTTAAATTGGATTTATTGTTTGTTTTCGTTAGTTAGAAGGTCTATGTATTACTTATGTATAGCAATAGTACCACAGCCCGCAGAGTCCTCCTTTTGGTCTGCAATACTAAAAAAAAATAAAAAGCCCACACGGACCTTTTGGTCTGCAGTTACCCAAAAAAAATAAAAAAAAATAAGAGTCCTCTTAATAAGATTTATAAGATTTGAGTGTGTAGGTTTTCACATAATAAGATAGATTTAGTGGTGGTTTTCAGATACCAAAAAAAATAAGATTGATGATTGTGTAGGTTTTCACATAATAAGATTTATGAATGTATAGGTTTACACTTAATAAGATTTATGAGTGTGTAGGTTTTTCCACTTTGTTTGATCAGTCTGGAGATACTTTGTTTGAACAGTCTAGAGATAATTAATTGTAGATAAAATTGGAGATACTTTGTTTGAACAGTCTAGAGATAATTAATTGTAGATAAAATTTTGAAACTCCACAAGGATAAAATTTTGAAACCTCCAACTTGTGGAGTGTCCGAGTGTACACTCTAAACGTAATTTGGAAATTTTATACACAGTTTAGT
>JASDQU010737951.1:248565-259459 GCA_032191745.1 Picea mariana
TGTCTCATCCTTGATGAAAGAGACATACTTCAACAGTTTTAGAAACCTTCTCTCATATTCATCTATGGTCATACTTCCAAGTTTAAATTCAAAGAACTCTTTCATTTTCTTGTCATAATATTTCTTAGTCAAGTATTTCTTCTCAAAATACTTCTTGAATTCTCACCAAGTAACACTTTTCT
The DNA here is from genome assembly GCA_032191745.1 of Picea mariana. NCBI lineage: Eukaryota > Viridiplantae > Streptophyta > Pinopsida > Pinales > Pinaceae > Picea > Picea mariana. The sequence goes on from JASDQU010737951.1 coordinate 248,748, forward strand.
CTTTAATGTGTCGCACCTGCACAAGCTGATCCCACCACATGGATGCCTTTCCTTTGAGTTGATAGATGACAATTCTACCCTCTGCATGAGAAAAATAATTATGCAATTGAAAATACTTTCTCATGCCCAACAACCATGTTTCTGCATTTTCATCCTTCTTGTGCTCACCATCAAATGTAGGAGGTTTGATTTTGTTCATTTCTCCTTGTAGTTCATCCACTCCAGACCTCTTATGCCTTCTGACAAGGGATTGAATTGAGCTGCTGCTTGCTCTTTTATTGGAATGCCTCGGGGAGTGATGATGATGTCTGCTAACACTTCTTGTTTTTCTTTTCTCATCCGAAGGCTTGTGACTTCCAGATTTGCTTGAGCCACTCTCCTTATCCAATTTCTTTTCTATTCTATTCAAGCCCTCCAATAACTTCATGTTGAAGTCATCCTGCTGCTCCGTGGCTTTCATAAGCCTTTCATTATCAACTTTATGGCTTTGGACCTCCTTCTGCAAATTTTTAATGGTTTCTACCGTATTCATATTTTCATTCCTTTCATCTTCATGTCCATTGGAGTTTGTTCCTTCAATGCCCAAATGGACATCCATTTCTCTGCTTTCATCTTGCTGACTGTAATTCCCTTCTGCCTTTTCCATTCCTATGGACTCTACACTGATCTGATCTGATCTAGTTGTTGTTAACTCTGCAAAATGTGCAACCATTAATACTTATCAGGCTAACTAATTCAACAATTCATGAAAAATATGAACCATTTTGGTTCAATATATACATCAGAATTATCTGTTCTGATTCCCTGGTGTTATCACCATGACAATTCTTAGATACATCAGGGCGAGAGGCGGTTTGCGAAACCACTTTCGCCAAAGTCCTGATCTCACGTGATTCAATAAGTCAAAACCACCACTCATGGAACGGGCGACAGCTAGTCAGATCACCCCATTTCACTCGTTCGATACTTCACAGCTGTATGAAGTCAGGTGAACGTCGCCATGTAACGAACTCAAAAGTTAATCACTTGAAATGGATTAGCCGAGCATGGCAAACCAACACATTTGTACGTAAGTTTGTATGTGATTCATGATTGGGATTCTATAACTATCAATTCTTAAGTATGGAGGCATCATCTTATCCATACATGGAGTAATCTCCAAATTTGCTTGACCTTCTGATCTCTGTAAAAGCATTTTAGTGTCCACAAAATTGAGGTACATGGACAAAGCTATATCCAGTGACACTGGTTATTCAGGGAACATGGAAGATTTTCCTGCGAGTAAGAAGGAAAGGGTAATTGCGCATATCTTAGCGACTAAATTTCACACAAAACCTGCTACAGACCCAAAACTGGAAGTCAGGGTAAATCCCATTATGAGAGATCTAGTCATCAACATGCGAGTTGTTAAGAAGAAACGGAGCAAGCGATAGAGGAAATAAACCATCGCTGAAACGACTGAAAGTGTTGGAGAGGATCAACCGGTCTGGTTAGATACTTTAAAGGAGGAGATTGCTAAGCTGAAATGAGTCCTCGAATCAAATTAAATACATTTCAACAATTTTTGGACAGATAGTAGTAGAGGCAAGGGACCCCAGAGAACACCCATATTGTAACTTTGGAATTAAAATGAATATATAAATGCAGAAGCGGATTTTGGACTGTTTATAACCAGATTCTAACTGATGGTGATATGAATTTTGTTTTCTTCATAGTAAGTGTTTCTTGTAAGCTTATATTTCACTTTCATCTGTCTGAATTAGAGGAATATAAAACCCAAAATTCATCTCCGAGATGCTCTCGGCTTAGCAATTTAAACTATATTTATTTCTTCTCAAACCAATTCTGAATTCATTTTAAATAATGCTTTGATGCAGTTGTGTGTTTCTTTTTTCTCTAATATCATGCAAATTTTCTATTAAACTCAGACTCATCGCCTTCCAAACGACTTTGCGTGCACAAAAATTCAACCTGTACATCCATATCTATTGTGCACAATAACACCACAAGATAAATCGTGCTTCCGCGCACCTATATCCACTATGTATTTTTTCTTTGTCGTGCCAATAACTTGCGCGCACTACCTTTGTGTTGCGCGCCAATATCCACTGCGCACAGTTTTGGTTCTTACACTAATACTTGTTGCGCACAGTTTTTGTATCACGCACTGATATTCCACATGCATTTCACTCTATGCATTGCACCATGCCAAGTTCAATATGCCCCCACCGCGCACAATAATTCTACGCGCACCATTGACTACACTGTCGCAAGACAACTTATACTCATATTGTGCTCGCACCAACCAATCTCCTGTGTTTTGCAATACTGCGCACACCACATGCACCATTACTATGTGTGTGCACACCGCGCAATGCTAAATTTAGTGCTCGCATTTGCACAAACTATTCTTCCGTGCGTCGCCACAATTTACCGCGCACACTTGCACGCCAACATTTTCCATGCGGTGTCAAAATTTGCCGCCCACACCTGCACGCCAATATTTTTCGCGTGGTGCCAAAATTTACCGCGCGCACCTGGACGCCAATATTTTTCGCGCGGTGCCAAAATTTACCGCGCGCACTTACATGCCAATATTTTCCGCGCGGTGCCAAAATTTACTGCACGCTCTGTGACTTGAAAATTGGCCACTTCGAAATTAATCCTCTATTAATATTCGCTTCAACTGAATCTTTTCGGCCCATCTAGGCTTAGTGTTGGAACTGAAGCTCTGATCCTATATTGTAACGTCCCCGACCACCCATGGCCGGGCCACACTACACGAGGGAACACTTTCGTTCTCTCACTGTGGAACATACTGTAACATACCCAATATTCAACTGAGTTATGCCACATAAATATACAAATATATACATATCGAACTGCATGCATTTAAACATATACATACAACACTCTTGCGGAAACTTTACATATAAAACGTAAACAAACAATTACTTTACGTAAATGCACTAATTCACACTGAAATAACAGTAAACACAGGCATGCAACATATATAAGAAATACCCATAAACATACAGACAATTATATTCATGCATAGAAGATAACCCATAAATTAAGCACTTAAATAACAATGCAACATGTAAATTTATCACACAATTGGTACTTATCTTGGTAAGAATGTCACCAACTGCGTGCAGACCGTCTACGAACCTCTTAGCCTTAGACTACAATGTTCATCACTCTTAACAGTGAGTCACCCCCGAGCTGGGACTAAACTCCACCCGGGTAAGGGATTCCTAACCAGGCTAAAGGCTCATAGACAACAGGAAAGACTCTATCTCAGGTGCCCACTCAACTAACATCCTACAGCCTCTCATTCCCCACATGCCTGTCCCACCCAAGGAAGTGTGTTTTTTCTCTGCTCAACAGTCCTTCATCTGCCCCACTTCCCTTCTAGGGTTTCAGCAACAGGCCGGACAGGAAGTCTCAGAGCACTGTAGTTGCAGTTTAGCACCTTCAGGAAATCAATTCCCAACAATTCTCTCACTCAGAGAATTGCTCACGGGCTTGACAACCCGCCTCTTTGATATCCCACGGGCTTGACAACCCGCTTCTTCAATCTAGCTCCCAAGCTAACAACTACACCCAAATATATGGCTATGGATATGGTTCTGGTACAGTCATGAAAATACGAAGGATGACTTAATGGCTGTGTGAAGGCTAAAGGAATAATGGCTGAGTGATCGCCGGAATCCTGGGAGAGATGATCGTCAAAATGATGGTGTAGTATGAAAATGAACTAAGTCCCAACAATATGTATGCATGTCCCCAACTTGACACTTGTCATGTTAGAAGCTACTTTAGTCCACTTGTCTCCAACTTTAGAACTTAGGATAAAATAATTATCCATACTTTATGTTTTAAGAAATATTAATATAATATTCCTTTTTGGCTTAAGCTCTCTAGCTTAGCCCTTTCCTTAACTTTTGACCCTCCCTTTCCTTAACTGGTGGAGTCTAGTCCCCTATCTCTTTTATCGTGGTCGATCTGCGTGCAACGATGTATTTTATATTAATTATGAGACATATACAAAATAGGCGCACTGGGCTTTAACATCTAGGCGCTTTGGGCTAATTCCAAAACATAAGCATCCCAGCGTATAATAACTGGCTCACCAGCCTATAACACATATCATATACACAAAGGCTCGCTGACCTCAATATTGTGCGCACTTTAGTTATTGCGCGCGGTATCCGGGAAAGTGCACACTACATCATTTTACTGCGCAGTACATGCGTGTACTATGCCATGAAGGTGCATTACAAAATGATGTCAAAACAACTCACCAGCTTAAGTACACTTGCATTATATTTACAATTGGGTTTGACCGAGGGATATTACAAGACCTGTTCTAGGGTTCCAGTTTGATCAATTGGCCTCTTCTATTACCCTTTGCTTCCATGCACTATAGACTTCAAAGGCCTACAGGGAAGAAGGAATAGTTTGCTCTCCACCCATGGTCGTTTGTCTGGTTGCGTTGTTCTGATGTTTTGGTCAAGAGTTTCTGCATCCTTGATTCTGATTTTGAAGGGAAGGGAAAAATTTTCAATGGTGACTAACTATATGACAATGAATGCATCTAAATGGGACCATCATAATCTACGTCCATTCTTCACATGCAGTTGCCAACCTTAAGGTAGGATGTGATCCCTTAAATCCTCCTGAATATCGATTTGTACGTTGCTGATCCTAGCCACTTCTGTTGTTTGTTTATTCTGGGTTGTCTAGTCTAATTTTAATTTAAGAACCATTCCAAAGTAGAGCCAATCTTTGCCAAGATCTCCTAATCCCTGAACTCAACAGACGAGGCAATTTGATCCAGACCAACATTTTTATGCTCCTTGAAGAGGCTGTTATTTTTAGAGAAGCATGGACCACATGTTATCACCTGTTCTAGATTATCCTTGTTTTTAAAGTGCATTTTGGAAAAGCCTTTTCCTATTTGTTCAAAAGTGAACACTCCTGTAAACAACACCTTTCCAGGTTTAGGCAGTCCAACCTTCCATCACCCAAAAAGGGTTGCCCGAATCCCATTGAACTTGCCAATATGCGTCCTTGCATGTATCCTGAATCTCTTTAACAAAAACCTTAACTTGGTCGATCCATTGTGTTCAAATACTTTCCTCCCTTGAAGATCTATTAGTTTGTTGTTTTATACGAGATGGGTTAAGGATCAAACTTTGATGATATACTGTATTTATTCTTTGGTTGGAAGTTTCCCAAAAGCAAAATATTCTTGGACTGATCGTGGTAGGTTGGACTGGTGTTTTTTTGGCAGTTCTAGTTGTCTTGATTTGGATTCTCTCCCTCAAATTTCCTTAGGTCTGAGGTTGATAGCCAGTTTCCATCTCTCTTCCTCTTGATCAGACTGTAGAAGTTGGAAACGGATGGGCAACATCAATTGTGCCTGTTAAGTTTGAACTTGGGTCATCATTGTTGCAGGTGCTACAACTTGTGATAGACCACAGTGTGGCACACGTTTAATACGATATCCCTGTTGCTAAGGGAAATAAGGTATATGTGTGTTTCACGTGTTGAGATATTAGATATGTCGACGGATTTGGTGGGGATGCATGTGTTTGATGAGTTGACTTTGAGAAAGGAGCCAAATATCTAGAAACAATCACTAGTGGGGGTAAGGCGCTTTTAGACGTAAAGAAAATTTACACAATCTAATGATCTAATTCGAGTAAAGGAATCTTCAAAAGTGACTGAGGGATAGTAGCTTTACTTGAAGGCAAAGAAGATTCTTTCGTTATATATAAGTTGAAAGGGAAAGAGGATTTGCAAAACCTGCTTGAATTACTCCCAGACGAGYAGGCATTCTAACTATGTGTTCAAGTTGGGACAAGGTTTGAAAGCTGATTGAGGTAAGGTTCTCACTTCAGTGAAAAGGATTCGAGCATCTATCAGTACCATATTCACCGTGGTTGTAGCTAAAGCACCCCAAATACAATCACGCTGGGGAGAATTTACTACCAAAAGTGATCTGGCGCAAATGTAGGAAAACAAAGGTTTAAGGTAAGAATCATGTATGCAAACCTGTCTTAGATTTTTCTATGGTCAACATGAATATGGTACTTGCAAAATGTATAGCAGCCAAGTTGGGTCAAAATTAGTAAAATTAAACAAATTATCCAGTTGTTTTGCCGGCATCAGTAAAATTTCACTATTGTTTTACCATAATCAAAATTTACTGGAACTGTGGTAAATGTGATCTTTCATTAAAAGCCAACTCCTTTTGGGACTTTTTCTCGACTGTCCTCTGTAATGTCTATATCTCATGTTAAATTTAGACTTTTTCAATGCATTTGGTGCATTTTGTTGTGTTTTTATGGTTGCAAGTATCCACTGTTGCACAACCCCTCAATTATTATATTTTCTAGATGAATATACGTGATTATTTTGCTTTCAACAATTATAGAAAAAATCTTTAATATGCATGTCTACAAATGGGATGACAATAAGAGCAACTTTTGACATACAAATTAACTTCCAGAGACACTTTTAACCAGAAAAATAATTTATGGAACTGTGGTAAATGTGATCTTTTATTAAAAGCCAACTCCTTATGGGACTTTTTCTCAGCTGTCTTCTGTAATGTCTATATCTCATGTTAAATTTAGACTTTTTCAATGCATTTGGTGCATTTTGTTGTGTTTTTATGGCTGCAAGTATCTATTGCTGCATGGCCCCTCAATTATTATATTTTCTGTTGAAATAATGTAACTGCGAAGATCATTCTTATTATTATTTTATTCATTGGATTAAATCCCCATTGTGGATTAATCATGTCATTATTATTATTATTGTTATTGGATTAATCCCCATTGTGGATTAATCATGTCAGTAATTGTATAAGGNGACTTTTTCTCGGCTGTCTTCTGTAATGTCTATATCTCATGTTAAATTTAGACTTTTTCAATGCATTTGGTGCATTTTGTTGTGTTTTTATGGCTGCAAGTATCTATTGCTGCATGGCCCCTCAATTATTATATTTTCTGTTGAAATAATGTAACTGCGAAGAGCATTCTTATTATTATTTTATTCATTGGATTAAATCCCCATTGTGGATTAATCATGTCATTATTATTATTATTGTTATTGGATTAATCCCCATTGTGGATTAATCATGTCAGTAATTGTATAAGGACCAAATCCCCTTTTGCGGATTGGTCATCAGACAATTATAATAGGCATAAAAAGAAGTCGGCCCCAACAGTTAATTAAGAGACCCAGAAATATAATAAAGGTGGGTTTACCCACCCAGATTGAGAAGTCGGCCCTGCCAGTGAAGAGACACTTTACACGTGCCAGAACTTGTATAAATACAGGAGGCTAGCACCTCATTTGAACACAACTCACTTGCTCATTATCTTATGAGGCAAGTTGCAATTACCAGTTGGAGAGAGGAGAAGAAGAGTGACACATCTCTTGGGGAGGACTATCTGTATTGGTTTGAGTTATCTCTTGAACATTGTATAAGCTATTTATGATAATGAAGTTGTTGCTGGGTTTTCTTCCCCTAGAGGGTTTTCCAGGATAAATGCCGTGTCTCTTGTGAATGTGTATTTCTTAGTGATCTTGTTCTTATGATGCTCTTATCTATTGAAATTCAAAGAACTATAATAGTGGCATAAACATTAACATGGTATCAGAGTCAACCTGAAGGAAGCATATTTCGCAAGAGAAAAACATCACTGTTACCAGAGATGGAAATTAGGGCTTTTTATTGGTGAAGCTTTTCAGCCCCAAAACCACCTAGAAAGTTGCGCCCTCCCCCAAGGATCATTTTGGCACTTAGAGCACACCTTTTCAGTGGCTAGATCTCTCGAAAAGTGAAAACCTAGTTTCACAAAGTACCAGAAAACCAGAAAATCAGAGTACCAGAAGTACCAGAGTACCAGATGTACCAGAAAACTAGAAGCACTAGTCCAGAAATCCACAGATCAAGTTTGAGGGGGTAAAAGTTGGATTTTCGAAATTCCGACTGCACCAGCTAACTCGCCTCAGCCCAGCGCATCTATCCCCTAGATCAGAATTTCAAAATTTGAAGTTTGAAAAATTAGGGTTTTCTCATAAAACCCTAAGTTGCAGTTGCAGTCTCAGAACCAGTTGCAGTTGCAGTCTCAGAACCAGTTGCAGTTGCAATCACCGTTGAAGTTTTTGGTAATAATTACCGCTGCTACCAGATGGAGCCACTACCTGCAAATGCTATCTGAGGTATGTACTCACATATGTTTAATCGTTAAACCCTAAAGAGTATTTGCAGAAGAAGGGATCTCTTGCCATAGATCCAGAAGGATCTCAAGATCCAACACATTCAGAGGAATGATGCAACCCAGGTGTGATTATTCTAATATGCATCTATTTATTATGAAATTATCTTGATCAGTGTTGCATGTTGAAGCTATGATCAAATTATTAGAAGAATTAAAAGTTGATCATAGAGCTTATCCTCTAACCTAACCTTCTGTCAAGATAGCGTATTGTCTTAGTACAACAGACAGGTTGAAGAAAGCACTCGTCACTTGAGTGAAGGAGACCTGGAAGAAAAGCAAGCACTCACTCTTGAGGACAAGGCTCCAGGTTTGATTAATCAAGATTCAAAGGTACACATGACAAGCTGATGACTTTAGTTGAGATAGCAATCATCGTAAAGTATTATACTTGATAGCATGTGAGAATATAGATGTAAATACTTTGCCTAATATGACTAACACCTCCTCTAGGAGAAACCTCGTGTGTTAGTTTAGGTTGCCATGAAAGAATGCTTGGTCACAACACTATGAGAGTGTTGACCTCATTTCGTACTGTATTCCTTAACTTTAATCTTTGCTTCAGATAAACTATAAGTGATAGCTCTAAAGGAGCTACTGTGATGATTGTTCGTCCTATTGCTTTATATTATCAGAAGGATATTATTCTTGCTTGTTGTTTTGTTGACCTTGCTCCAGGTCACATGAGGAAGCTATAGCAAAGGTTGCAAAAGGAAACGTGCTAAAGAAGAAATCATAAATGAAGCAATCATTAGTGGAAAAGAAGAAGGTGGGTCACTCAGAAGCTGCCATGACCCACGCTATTGAAGAATCCATGTGAAATCTAGAAGATTAGCTCACATCAACTGCAAGGCGCTACCATACATATGCAAAGTGTTAGCAACATTTCTTGTCTTCGGCATCAGGGTACCTAGGTCTGCGGGTTGCACGAGGAGCACCCAAGCGCAACGCAGGGAAGAAGTCCTTTTCGGATTTAAAATCAGGCGAGCGGGCAGGATTATGGTGTCAACAATCCGGATCCACCCATATGAGCAGATCAACGGTTGGCGGGAAATCGCAGACAACGAAGTTGCGTCGAGGTTAGGCGCGATGGATAGCACCTATATTGCATAAAGAAAAGATGGCGGCTATTCATTCAAAGACACGTGGTGCGAAATCTAGTCGCGTCGCGATTCAACATTCGGGAGTTCAAGGGGTAAGAATTTTATGTTGTTCTACATCCCGATACCCCGAACCCCGATAGCGTCGAAAGTGGGGCCCGCGGTATCCCAAAACATTTTCAGCCGTCCATCCAAAGGGGACACCTGGCGGTAAATGAAGCAATATCGACTTTTCGCCCATCGCAACTCCAAGGCGCAAAAATCAGCTCCATTATATTCCGATGCGCAAGGTGCCAGGAGAGTCTCGGACCCAGACCCACAGTATTGTCGGGAGAGTTAAGAGCCGTCAGATCTAGAGGGACGCGTGGCGCCAGATTAAGCCGTCTCGGCATATCGCTCATCGCGATTTCGAGCAGCAAGGATTGGCTCCTTCCCGTTCACGAACACCGAAAGCCCCTTGGGAATAAGCATGGGGTCACAGCCCGCGGTCACTTGAGAAAGGAAAGAGTTATGCAAAGGCGCCAAAAGGTCGGGTTTTGCCACAGAGGAAAGTACCGCGTCCGCCAAGACCAGTTCAGTCTGGTTTCAATCTTGGCCCTCGCTAAAGAATTAAATGAAGGTGAGCAGAGGTAGCTGAAACCTTAGCTCACTTATTGAATGCAAGGTATGGGGGTTCCGACAGACAGTCTGCCCGAGACGGTCCTGCACGCTGATATTTCTCCAAAAGGGTCATGGCTGGTCCTCATCTGATCAGAGAAAGTCTGCGCACGCCATGTTGGCCTTTAAAGTTGCATCTATCTCCCTTGCAGGAGCCATGCGCAGTTAAGGTGGCGCATAAAGAAGGATTTCAGTACGAATTTGGCTGAAAGGACACCGAGCCCTGGATGACTGGACACGCCTCTGTGAGGTGAATTTTCCTGAGTATATAGACTCAGTTTTTGTATTTTATAAAGGATCGATGGTAGAGCACAGCTCCGGATTGTAAAGTTTTAACAGACTCTAGCTCTCTGGTTATGTATTGGTATGTAAGATTTCTTGTTTAATGACAAACAACCTTCTCACTCCATCTGGTTTTCATCTCATACTGAGAGAGTTCGTGATCGACTGATTCGTGCGAATGGTTGCAATTATGTTATGATAAAGGATTTATTGTTGCATTGTTGTATTCTCCAGCTTTCTTCATTTGAATGTAAGAAGATCTTGCGTTTAGATGTTTTCCTCTACAGTCTGTTAGAGACCTGATGTTTACGACAGACCTTTGCATCTTTCTGATACAAGTCTTCCCCCTACTCACCCTTACTACAACTCACTG
>JASDQU010737951.1:271889-295093 GCA_032191745.1 Picea mariana
TCAATAATTGTTTCAAGTATTGGAAACTCATTTCACAATCCAATGTCCATTGAAACTTCACACCCTTTCTTTGCAAGGAAGTGATTAGGTGTGCTAACTTTGAGAATCCTTCAATAAATCCCCTGTAGTAGCCTGCAAGACCCATGAATGATCTCACTTCTGTCACATTCTTTAGCGCTGACCATTCTCCAATGGCTTTTATCTTCTCAGGATCCACTGCTATCCCATTCTTTGAAATGATATGCCCCAAATAATGAGTTTGTTTCTAATAAAATGAGCACTTGCTCAACTTGGCATAAAACTGATGCTCCCTTAATACTTGCAACACCATCCTCAAATAATGTTCATGCTCTTTCTTTGATTTAGAATATATAAGAATGTCATCCAAAAAGACAATGACAAACTTGTCTAAATATTCTCGGAAAACTCCATTTATTAAGCACATGAAAACAACTGGTGCATTTGACAACTCAAATAGCACCACTGTGAACTCATAATGACCATACCTTGTCCTGAAGGTGGTCTTGTTGATATCTTCCTCTTTAATCCTTACCTGATGATATCCCGATCCGAGATCTATCTTTAAAAATATCTTTGCATCCTTCAATTGATCAAAGAGATCATCAATCCTTGGCAGAGAATACTTGTTCTTAACAGTCACTTTATTCAACTGTCTGAAGTCAATGCACAATCTTAATGTTCCATCTTTCTTTTTCACAAACAAGACTGGGGCACCCCAAGGTGACACACTTGAGCGTATATACCCCTTCTTTAGAAGTTCTTCAAGCTGCATTTGCAACTCCTTCAATTCTGGTATACTCATTCTGTAAGGAGTCTTTGACATTGAAGCTGCTCCAGGCATCGGATTTATAGAGAAATCAATGTCTCTCTTTGGGGGTAGTCCTGGTACCTCTTTGAATACATCTTCAAATTCTTCCAAGGCTGCATGATCTTCCAAATTTGGCACCTTATCCTTGGGTGTCTCTTCCATATGAGTTGCAAATATTTTACACCCTTTTTTGTAACATTTCTTCAGCTGCAATGCTGAAATTTCTCTAATGGTTACTGCCCTGGTAATTCCCTGCACTTTCCTTTGGTTTTCTTCTTCATCCAAGCAAGTAAATGCTTTGTTATGACAATCTAAGAGAGCATGATGTTGGTCCAACCAATCCATCCCAATTAGACAGTCATAGGAACCTAAAGGTAAGATGTTCAAATCTGTCTAGGTGTTCAATCCATTCATGTCCATGAGACATGACTTAACCATCTCATTAACTTTTCTTTTGGTTCCTGTAGCCAGCTGTACCAACCAAGGTTTTCCATGCTTGCTTCTTGGCAATTGCAAATTTTCCACCATCTTAGGATCTATGTAACTATGACTAGCTCCTGAATCAATTAAAATAACAATGGTTTGGTTGTTGATCATACCTTCCACTTCAATCACGTGGGACTGATATTCTGCTTGTTTGTTGTCCAGGGCTACATAGATCCTTGGCACATTTCTGCCCATGTCCTCCACTGTTTCAGCTTGCTGTACATTGTGAACAGTTTTCTCTTTTTCACCCCTGTGAGGACAATCTTTGAACCTATGATCTCCTTTACAACCCCAACATTGAATAGGTGGCTGCCTTGGCCTTTGACTCCCTGTGTCAATCGTTCTGGGCTCTCTAGGAGTTTGTTGTCCCTGTGGATTATTTCTGAAGAATGGTGGCTTAGTTCCCTTCTTCCTTTGATCCATCTTGAATTTCTTTTTGTCTTCCCAAGTCTTTTGGAAAGTTGGCCCTGCTTTCTGTTGATTGTATAGGCATTTAGCTCGCCTTATGGTCTTTTCCAATGTCTTGGGATCATCATACTGTATTTTGTCACTGATATTATGACAATCCACTCAAATACCTTTGAATTTTGACTGTCTCATCCTTGATGACAGAGACATACTTTAGCAGTTTTATAAACCTTCTCTCATATTCATCTATGGTCATACTTCCAAGCTTGAGTTCAAAGAACTCTTTTATTTTCTTGTCATAATATCTCTTAGTCAAGTATTTCTTCTCAAAATATTTCTTGAATTCCGTCCAAGTAACACTTTTCTCTTTAATGTGTTGCACTTGCACAAGCTGATCCCATCACATGGATGCTTTTTCTTTGAGTTGATAGATGACAATTCCACCCTCTACATGAGAAGAATAATTATGTAATTGAAAATATTTTCTCATGCCCAACAATCATGTTTCTGCATCTTCATCCTTCTTGTGCTCACTATCAAATGTAGGAGGTTTGATTTTGTTCATTTCTCCTTGTAGCTCATCCACTCCAGACCTCTTATGCCTTCTGACAGGGGATTGACTTGAGCTGCCACCTGCTCTTTTATTGGAATGCCTCGGGGAGTGATGGTGATGTCTGCTAACACTTCTTGTTTTCCTTTTCTCATCCGAAGGCTTGTGACTTCCCGATTTGCTTGAGCCACTCTCCTTATCCAATTTCTTTTTTATTCTGTTCAAGCCCTCCAATAACTTCATGTTGAAGTCATCCTGCTGCTCCTTGGCTTTCATAAGCCTTTCATTATCAACTTTATGGCTTTGGACCTCCTTTTGCAAATTTTTAATGGTCTCTACCATATTCATGTTTTCATTCCTTTCATCTCCATGTCCATTGGAGTTTGTTCCTTCAATGTTCAAATGGACATCCTTTCCTCTGCTTTCATCTTGCTGACTGTAATTCCCCTGTGCCTCTTCCATTCCTATGGACTCTACACTGATATGATCTGATCTAGTTGTTGTTAACTCTGCAAAATGTGCAGCCATCAATACTTATCAGGTTAACTAATTCAACAATTCATGAAAAATATGAACCATTTTGGTTCAATATATACATCAAAATTATCTCTTTTGATTCCCTGGTGTTATCACCATGACAACTCTTAGATACATCGGGGCGAAAGGCGGTTTGTCGAAACCACTTTCGCCAAAGTCCCAATCTCACGTGATTCAATAAGTCAAAACCACCACTCATGGAACGAGCGACAACTAGTTAGATCACCCCGTTTTACTCGTTTGGTACTTCACAGCCGTATGAAGTCAGGTGAACACCGCCATGTAATGAACTCAAAAGCTAATCACTTGAAATGAATTAGCCGAGCATGGCAAATCAACGCATTTATACGTAAGTTTGTATGTGATTCATGATTGGGATTCTATAACTATCAATTCTCAAGTATGGAGGCATCATCTTATCTATACATGGAGTAATCTCCAAATTTGCTCGACCTTTTGATCTCTGTAAAAGCATTTCAGTGTCCACAAAATTGAGGTACATGGACAAAGCTATATCCAATGAGACTGGTTATTCAGGCAACATGGAAGATTTTCCTGCGAGTAAGAAGGAAAGGGTAATTGCGCATATCTTAGCGACTAAATTTCACACAGAACCTGCTACAGATCCGAAACTGGAAGTCAGGTTAAATCCCATTATGAGAGATCTAGTCATCAACATGCGAGCTGTTAAGAAGAAACAGAGCAAGCGACAGAAGAAAGAAACCATAGCTGAAAGTGTTGGAGAGGATCAACCTGTTTGGTTAGATACTTTAAAGGAGGAGATCACTAAGCTGAAATGAGTCCTCAAATCAAATTAAGTACATTTCAACAATTTTTGGACAGATGGTAGTAGAGGTAAGGGACCTCAGAGAACAACCATATTGTAACTTTGGAATTAAAATGAATATATAAATGCAGAAGCGGATTTTGGACTGTTTATAACTAGATTCTAACTGGTGGTGATATGAATCTTGTTTTCTTCATAGTAAGCGTTTCTTGTAAGCTTATATTTCACTTTCATCTGTCTGGATCAGAGGAATATAAAACCCAGAATTCATCTTCGAGATGCTCTCAGCTTAGCAATTTAGACTATATTTATTTTTTCTCAAACCAATTCTGAATTCATTTTAAATAATGCTCCGATGCGGTTGTGTGTTTCTTTTTCCTCTAATACCATGCAAATTTTCTATTAAACTCAGACTCATCGCCTTTCAAACGACTTCGCGCGCACAAAAATTCAACCTGTACACCCATATCTATCGTGCACAGCAACACCACAAGGTAAATCGTGCTTCCGCGCACCTATATCCACTATGCATTTCTTCTCCGTCGCGCCAATAACTTGTGCGCACTTTGCATTGCGCGCCAATATCCACTGAGCACAATTTTGGTTTATACACTAATACTTGTTGCGCACAGTTTTTGTATCGCGCACTGATATTCCACATGCATTTCGCTCTATGCATTGCACCATGCCAAGTTCAATATGCCCCTACCACATACAATAATTCTGCGCGCACCATTGACTACACTGTTGCGAGACAATTTATACTCATATTGTGCACGCACCAACCAAACTCCTCTGTGTTTTGCAATACTGCGCACGCCACGTGCACCATTACTATGTGTGTGCACACCATGCAATGCTAAATTTAGCGCGTGCATCCGCACACACTATTCTTCCGCGAGGCGCCACAATTTACCGCGCACATTTGCACGCCAACATTTTCCGCGTGGTGCCAAAATTTACCGCGCACACCTGCACGCCAATATTTTTCGCGCGGTGCCAAAATTTACCGCGTGCACCTGCATGCCAATATTTTTCGCGCAGTGCCAAAATTTACCGCGCGCACCTACACGCCAATATTTTCCGCGCGATGCCAAAATTTACCGCGCGCTCTGTGACTTGAAAATTGACCACTTCAAAATTAATCCTCTATTAATATTCGCTTCAACTGAACCTTTCCGGCCCATCTAGGCTCAGTGTTGGAACTGAAGCTCTGATACCATATTGTAACGTCCCCGACCACCCATGGCCGGGCCACGCTACACGAGGGAACACTTTCGTTCTCTCACTGCGGAACATACTGTAACATACCCAGTATTCAATTGAGTTATGCCACATAAATATACAAATATATACATATCGAACTGCATGCATTTAAACATATACATACAACACTCTTGTAGAAGCTTTACATATAAAACGTAAACAAACAATTACTTTACGTAAATGCACTAATTCATACTGAAATAACAGGAAACACAGACATGCAACATATACAAGAAATACCCATAAACATACATACAGTTATATTCATGCATAGAAGATAACCCATAAATTAAGCACTTAAATAACAATGCAGCATGTAAATTTATCACACAATTGGTATTTTTCTTGGTAAGAACGTCACCCACTGCATGCAGACCGTCCACGAACCTCCCAACCTTAGACTACACTGTTCATCACTCTCAACAGTGAGTCACCTTCGAGCTGGGACTAAACTCCACCCGGGTAAGGGATTTCTAACCAGGCTAAAGGCTCACAAACAACAAGAAAGACTCCTTCTCAGGTGCCCACTCAACTATCAACCTACATCCTCTCATTCCCCACATGCCTGTCCCACCCAAGAAAGTGTGCCCCTTCTCTGCTCGACAGTCATTCGTCTGCCCCACTTCTCATCTAGGGCTTCAGCAACAGGCTGGACAGGAAGTCTCAGAGCACTTTTGCTGCAGTTTAGCACCTTCAGGAAATCAATTCCCAACAATTCTCTCACTCAGAGAATTGCTTACGGACCTGACAACCCGCCTCTTCAATCCAACTCCCAAGCTAACAACTACACCCAAAGATATGGCTATGGATACGGTTCTGGTACAGTCATGAAGATACGAAGGATGACTCAATGGCTGTGTGAAGGCTGATGAAATAATGGCTGAGTGATCGCTGGAATCTTGGGAGAGATGA
Source organism: Picea mariana (assembly GCA_032191745.1). Classification (NCBI taxonomy): domain Eukaryota; kingdom Viridiplantae; phylum Streptophyta; class Pinopsida; order Pinales; family Pinaceae; genus Picea; species Picea mariana. Next base: position 277,665 of record JASDQU010737951.1, read on the forward strand.
TCGTCAGAATGATGGTGTAGTATGAAAATGAACTAAGTTCCAACAATATGTATGCATGTCCCCAACTTGACACTTGTCATGTTGGAAGCTACTTTGGTCCACTTGTCTCCATCTTTATAATTTAAGATAAAATAATTATCCATACTTTATGTTTTAAAAAATATTAATATAATATTTTTTTTGGCTTAAGCTCTCTAGCTTAGCCCTTTCCTTAACTTTTGACCCTCCCTTTCCCTAACTGGTGGAGTCTAGTCCTCCATCTCTTTTATCGTGGTCGGTCTGCGTGCAACGATGTATTTTATATTAATCATGAGACATATACAAAATAGGCGCACTGACCTTTAACATCTAGGCACTCTGGCCTAATTCCAAAACATAAGGATCCCAGCTTATAATAATTGGCTCACCATCATATACACAAAGGCTCGCTGACCTCAATATTGCGCACACTTTAGTTACTGCGCACAGTATCCGGAAAAGTGCACACTACATCATTTTACTGTGCAGTACATGCGCGCACTATGCAATGAAGGTGCATTACAAAATGATGTCAAAACAGCTCACCAACTTAAGTACACTTGCATTATATTTACAATTGGGTTCGGCCGAGGGATATTACAAGTCTTGTTCTAGGGTTCCAGTTTGATCAATTGACCTCTTCTATTACCCTTTGTTTCCATGCATTGTATACTTCAAAGGCCTGCAGGGAAGAAGGAATAGTTTGCTCTCCACCCATGGTCATTTGTCTGGTTGGGTTGTGCTGATGTTTTGGTCAGGAGTTCCCGCATCCTTGATTCTGATTTTGAAGGGAAGGGAAAAATTTTCAATGGTGACCAACTATATGACAATGAATGCATCTAAATGGGACCCTCATAATCTACGTCCATTCTTCACATGCAGTTGCCAACCTTAAGGTAGGATGTGATCCCTTAAATCCTCCTGAATATCGATTTGTACGCTGCTGATCCTAGCCACTTCTGCTGTTTGTTTATTCTGGGTTGTCTAGTCTAATTTTAATTTAAGAACCATTCCAAAGTGGAGCCAATCTTTGCCAAGATCTCCTAATCCCTGAACTCAACAGACGAGGCAATTTGCTCCAGACCAACATTTTTGTGCTCCTTGAAGAGGCTGTTATTTTAGAGAAGCATGGACCACATGTTATCACCTGTTCTAGATTATCCTTGTTTTTAAAGTGCATTTTGGAAAAACCTTTTCCTGTTTGTTCAAAAGTGAACACTCCTGTAAACAACACCTTTCCAGGTTTAGGCAGTCCAACCTTCCATCACCCAAGAAGGGTTGCCCGGATCCCATTGAACTTGCCAATATACGTCCTTGCATGAAGTTTTAGACATGTATCCTGAATCTCTTTTACCGAAACCTTAACTTGGTCGATCCATTATGTTCAAATACTTTCCTCCCTTGAAGATCTATTAGTTAGCTGTTTTATACGAGATGGGTTAAGGATCAAACTTTGAGGATATACTGTATTTATTCTTTGGTTGGAAGTTTCCCAAAAGCAAAATATTCTTGGACTGATCGTGGTAGGTTGGACTGGTGTTTTTCTGGCAGTTCTAGTCGTCTTGATTTGGATTCTCTCCCTCAAATTTCCTTAGGTCTGAGGTTGATAGCCAGCTTCCATCTCTCTTCCTCTTGATCAGACTGGAGAAGTTGGAAACGGATGGGCAGCATCAATTGTGCCTGCTAATTCATTGTGCCTGTTAGGTTTGAACTTGGGTCATCATTGTTGCAGGTGCTACAACTTGTGATAGACCACAGTGTGGCACACGTTTAATACGGTATCCCTGTTGCTAAGGGAAATAAGGTATATGTATGTTTCACGTGTTGAGATATTAGATATGTCGAGGGATTTGGTGGGGATGCATGTGTTTGATGAGTTGACTTTGAGAAAGGAGCCAAATATCTAGAAACAATCACTAGTGGGGGTAAGACGCTTTTAGACGTAAAGAAAATTTACACAATCTAATGATCTAATTTGAGTAAAGGAATCTTCAAAAGTGACTGAAGGACAGTAGCTTTACTTGAAGGCGAAGAAGATTCTTTCGTTATATAGAAGTTGAAAGGGAAAGAGGATTTGCAAAACCTGCTTGAATTACTCCCAGACGAGCAGGCATTCTAACTATGTGTTCAAGTTGGGACAAGGTTTGAAAGCTGATTGAGGTAAGGTTTTCACTTCAGTGAAAAGGATTCGAGCATCTATCAGTACCATATTCACCGTGGTTGTAGCTAAAGCACCCCAAATACAATCACGCTGGGGAGAATTTACTACCAAAAGTGATCTGGCGCAAATGTAGGAAAACAAAGGTTTAAGGTAAGAATCATGTATGCAAGCCTGTCTTAGATTTTCCTATGGTCAGCATGAATATGGTACTTGCAAAATGTATAGCAGCCAAGTTGGGTCAAAATTAGTAAAATTAAACAAATTATCCAGTTGTTTTGCCGGCATCAGTAAAATTTCACTATTGTTTTACCATAATCAAAATTTACTGGAACTGTGGTAAATGTGATCTTTTATTAAAAGCCAACTCCTTTTGGGACTTTTTCTCGGCTGTCTTCTGTAATGTCTATATCTCATGTTAAATTTAGACTTTTTCAATGCATTTGGTACATTTTGTTGTGTTTTTATGGTTGCAAGTATCCACTGCTGCACGGCCCCTCAATTATTATATTTTCTAGATGAATATACGTGATTATTTTGCTTTAATCAATTATATAAAAAATCTTTAATATGCATGTCTGCAAACGGGATGACAATAAGAGCAACTTCTGACATACAAATTAACTTCCAGAGACACTTTTAACCAGAAAAATAATTTATGGAACTGTGGTAAATGTGATCTTTTATTAAAAGCCAACTCCTTATGGGACTTTTTCTCGGCTGTCTTATGTAATGTCTATATCTCATGTTAAATTTAGACTTTTTCAATGCATTTGGTGCATTTTGTTGCGTTTTTATGGTTGCAAGTATCTACTGCTGCACGGCCCCTCTTAATTATTATATTTTCTAGATGAATATACGTGATTATTTTACTTTCAGCAATTATAGAAAAAAATCTTTAATATGCATGTCTGCAAATGGGATGACAATAAGAGCAACTTCTGACATACAAATTAGCTTCCAGAGACACTTTTAATCAGAAAAATAATTTATGGAACTGTGGCAAATGTGATCTTTTATTAAAAGCCAACTCCTTACGGGACTTTTTCTCGGCTGTCTTATATAATGTTTATATCTCATGTTAAATTTAGACTTTTTCAATGCATTTGGTGCATTTTGTTGTGTTTTTATGGTTGCAAGTATCTGCTGCACGGCCCCTCAATTATTATATTTTCTATATGAATATACGTGATTATTTTGCTTTCAGCAATTATAGAAAAAATCTTTAATATGTATGTCTGCAATTGGGATGACAATAAGAGCAACTTCTGACATACAAATTAACTTCTACACTTCTAACCATAAAAATAATTTATTTAAGTGAAGATTTTTCACTCTTGATAAATTAATGAAATATATTGCTAATATTGTAGCTGGAAATCCGTGTGAAGCCCCAAATAAAGCATTGAAGAAATCTATTTAAATTAAACTATTTGCCTGGAAGAAGTTATGAAGCTCCCTAACATAATCTAATTGTGTGGAAAAAAAGCCATATTATGTCTCTATCTAATTGTGTGGAAAAAAAAGCCTTATTATGTCTATTATTGAATTTAGTGAACTCCTTGAGTGTCTGTGTCCTTGGGTCATAGTTTTCCTATATCTTTAGGAAAACGTTTGATGACATTGAAGTCTAATACTGCCGCTCAAGACATGTTTTAGACAGTGGGTTAAAAATTTCTTTTAACTTTGTTATCATCTAATGAACAATTATTTGACCAACAGAATTTTCATATGTAACTCCCCTTCTTGAGCTAAATGCAACTCACTGAACGAAACAAAACAACACCCATGCTATGCCATTGTTGTAGAATTTTTTGGGCAAATAAGGATAATGCAAAACAGGTATTTCACCTTTTAACAAGAGGTTTTATAGATAACTTTCAATTTAGGGCTGTTATGAGATATAAGTACAACAACAGCAGTAGACACTGCATATAACAATCCGAAAATCACTTATATGTAAAAATACAACAATAAATCTGCTGTATCTATTTCAATGTAAATGTTAAATCACTTAACAAATGAGTCTTAAATCATGTCAAATCAACAATACTAATAAGTGCTTGCAATTACCAAAACGTGAAGACGTAGATGGCTGAAAACCAAATCTACAATTACACAAGTATTGAACTATTGGAAACTTAAATAATATGCATAAATATGAAGTTCGTGTACCTTCCATAGTTTTATCACAAGGTTAGTACAATTCCCTAGCTCTCTATAATTTTAGAGAGGGAAAATAATGAAAATGTTAACTCATGAGTATTAAATCATGTCAAATCAGCAAGACAAATAAGTGCTTGCAATTACCAAAACATAAAGAGTTAGATGGCTGAAAACCAAATCTATAATTACACTAGTATTAAACCATTGGAAACTTCAATAATATGCATAAAGATGAAGTTCATGCTGTTAGAATAAAAGAGATGTGCTCGTTTTTCTATAGATAACATAGCAAGATTGTCACCCAACCATAGGCATGAAGCCACCCTCGAGCACCTTTAACCTTGGCAAACAGAGTAATTTCGAAAGCAAAGCTTAAAACCAATAGCCAACCAAGATAGCATATCTCTCTCCAAGGCTAGTGTACCAAGCAAAGAGTCCAAACCATAACCAAAAGCCAAAATCCCAGGTGCAGTGGCTGCGGTTGCACTCCCTCTTCAAAACTTGTGCACTCCTAGTCTGTGTGCGCTATGAGAGAGTGAATGAACAAATGAGTTCAAGTGCCCTCTTATTTATAGTGCTCTTTGTCACCTGTCCAGATCGACTTCTTTTAGAGGTTAACACTTGAATATTAATTCTTTTATTGAACCAACATGCCTTCTAGGGTTTCTACACATATGTTTAGGGTTTTTCTTGCTTGGAATATTCTAGTTTCGTCAAAGGTTACACGTAGAGGTTAATATCTCTCGCAACTACCATAATATCAACACTCCCTCCTAGCTAGGTAGGTATTAAAGGCAATGGTCTTGAGCACAAACATACCATTTAACTGGTAGCATCATCATAGCCACACATGCTATCTCATGATCACGTAGATAAACTCACGAGCAACATCACCACTATCGGTATCATTTGATAGCATCAATTGCGTTATCTCTCGAAGCCATACTCCATCTGAGTAATCGATTATGATGCTGAATAAGTCACTCACTTAGTAGAGTGATACCAGGACCATTCTTTTAACTTGAACATATGTCCTAGAAGAATGATTGTCCCAACAGATGTTGAAAGCCACACCATGGGCTACAAAGACAATTCCTACAGGAATGTTAGTCTCGAACTATTTTATAAATTGGTCATATGTACCATAGAGATCCATCTCTACCTATATGCCTTAGAAAATATCGGTCCCGTATAAACCACCCTAATCGGAATGTCAAGTCCTCAGGGGCAGACTATTCACCCTGATTGGGCCAATAATTGTGCCTCAGGAGAATATCGGTTCTAAACCAGTTTCCTAATCGGGCCACAACCCGTGCCTTAGAAAAATACCAGTCCATGATGCGGCAACAATCTATCAACCTGGACCATTCTCCATAGGGAGAATGTCTGTCCACCAACACATTGACTATCCATATAGTTGTGAATCATCTCCAACAGTAGTGGTAGTCTCCATTGCAATAAGATAATAGCACGCAATTGCTACAACACCATCCAATATAACACAACTGTGTCTATCCATAGTAGTACACAACTGTTGACGATTAAAATCACAACGAAGTTTTTTGCCCGCAAAGTGTTGCTAAAGCCTATTATTATAAAGCGAAATAATACTAGTAGGTGAGACCCCTTTGTAGATTGGAGATCAGATCTGGTTCTTATTTGATGTTATGCTACTGTTCGACACTGTTTACATGGTTGATGAGATCTTGTTTTTATTGGATGATGGATCAGGTGTGTTATGTGTTTTTTCTGCTGCTCCAGGCTCAAGTTTTATGTTACAACGGCCTATGATATTCATGGTTACCATTGTTGTCTATTCTTGGATCTATTACTTGTGACACCTGCAACAGGTACATGTTAGTAACAACAAAGAAGGGAAATTAAAAGGAGATAAAGCAATGTAAACAAAAATGCAAAAGGAAGAAACTATTCTATACTAACATACTACACTATATGCATTAAAAGGATCGTGGTAAATCCTAGCTAACATATGATAGCCATGCGATTTATTGAGTTACATGGAAACATAGTTGACATGCATCACTGTATAGTTGGAAATGGTAATATGTGATGTGGGTGGCGCTCTTGGCAATGAAGGGGTGTTGGTTTCAATGCATGGTTCAATTGGATGAATTAATGGATTAGTGGCTGGCGCGTACTAGGGAATTGAATGAGTTTGAGCATGGAGGTGATGTGCATTTACTGCACGTCACTCCTACTCCTTCCACTGGCCGCCACCCTAGTCGAGCTATTGTTCAACTGAGTTTTGCTGTGGTTAGGATCTGACTTTCAAGCATAGGGAGAACTGCTCGGCCAACTCGTGTTTTAAGGTGTTTTTGATTACATGTATGCTTTTTTTTGCCATCCATGAGTCTGCTCTGGTTATGAAATAGATATTGGCTCGGATGTATTGGTTTGTGTTTTCCTTAAGTATGGCAACTATGTGAAATTGTGATTTTTTTGGAATGAATCGTTGATGGCTTTCTCTGCAATAATGTTTGAAGTCACAGTGTTCTTGGTCATCCCGAGTGTTAGCAGCCATAAAGGCTCTCTGTCATCCTTGCTGGTTTTAGTTGGAGGGTTTCGTTTGGTCTTGATTGGCCCACTGCCTTCACACATTCGTATCACCATACCCAGTCTTTGGCTTTTATGGGGTTTAATGGGTTGGAAGCGCTTTGTGTCATCGCACATTGTTCACTTGGGTATTGGGTTATTCATGCTACTAATGGTCGCACAGTGGGTTATATTGCTTCATCTCGGCTCTGTTTTCACATCAGCGTTGTAGTTGGTTGGTCGGATGAGCCACGAGGGCTATATCCTACATGTGCTAAATATCATTACAAGGCCAAAATGGAGCCTTGCTCCTCTGTTCATAGCCTACCCTGTCATGGGATATGTCATCTTATCCATAAAGTGAATTGTGGTTTTCTCTGTGTGTGCACCGTTGGTCTCAGAGGTTTTCATCATTGAAAGGAGTCGACTCTAGCCTCCCTGTGTGGGTCCACAGAGCAATCCCTTGACTCCCCAAGTTCGAGGGTTGATAGAGAAAATCGTTGTGGCTTGTCGGGTATACTACTGGTTGTCATGGATTGGTGTGTATTGTCGACATAATTGATTACTGGCTCGCCCGTTGATTATCTGACAATGGTGTTGGTTTAGGTATCTAGTTACTGTATTATTATTTTAATTGAATGGATAAGCTCAGCATGGTTAATTGGATAAATCAAATACACAATCGTTGTCCTTGTGTTTAATGAATTGATAACCCAACACTGTTTTTAATTGAGTAAGTCACAACGTTGCTTCAAGTTGATGCATGGGTATGTGTGGCGTTCCTGCAACATGTTAGCTCTGGTTGTTGATTATTATGACCGAGTGTTTAATTGCCATGGGAGCATTGCAATCGTGGGTTTATGGTATGGCCATCCAATGTGTATGCTATGAATATTTTTTTGGTTGCGCCCTTAGAGATAATCACAGAGTTTTAAAACATGGCTTGGTTGCGATTTGATTATTTGCGTTATGAAATCGTGTATGTTGTTTTTGCCTCGTTGTGTTGGATGGATAGCCCAACATTTTGAATGTTTAGAGTCAAAAAATTTGGACCTGTATAGTCACAGAAATGCGATTGCGTTTTGTCGAATGGTTGTGTATTTCACAACATAGCGTGAGTTGAAGTGGTGATTGTTATCTGTGTGTTAAATGACAAGTTAGGATCTTTGTAGGTTAAATATGGATCATTGTGTTGACTATCCACTATGTATGTTTAATGAATATCATGCATTTTTAAGCACGGGTGCTATGACAGTATAACCTCATTACGATTTAATTATTTAATAAGTTAAAAGACATAATCGAGCATGATTTTTATGTCTGTATTTATTGGCAATGGTTGATGAGTTGGCGCTGAACAGAGCGGAAGTAATTGACTGTGTATTCATTTGGAAATTGCTTAAAATGTTAAATGGATAAATGAGAAAAGTAGAGCTCTTCTATAGGTTGTTTTGGAATGCATACTGTCTTTTTTGATGACAATGTGTTAAATATTTGATTACGAACAATGAGCAAGTTGATGCACAATTTTTTTTGAACTTACATAGTGGTTGTTTTTTGGGGTCACAGTGGTCATTTGGTTGGTGTTATTTCTTTTACAGAATGGTTTTATGGATTACTTAATTAATTTTACGAACAATACCCGCTCTCTTTCCCCACCATTATTTCGCTTTTCGCTAATTAAAACTCCATCGCCTTCCCATACTCATTTTCACTTCTTGTTCTAAAATTTAATTACAGTTAAGAATAATTTTGTAATAAAGCAGTTTGGAGTCACAGTTTCTTGGTTGGATCACAATGATATTTTCTTTAGTTTGCGTAACAGTTGATTGTTGTTATCTTTGAGCAGAAATCATGTTTCATCTCCCCCTCATTTTATCATTTTTTGCTCAATACAAACCCCTCGCATATCCCAGAACCTTTTGTTCACCCCCTGTTCATTGATAACGGTTAAACAATTCATATGGATTGGATTGCATGAGTATGATATGACGCTGAGCCAAAATCTATTTCATATTTTTAAAAGAGTTGTCATGTATGGTTGTTAAATGAGCTATTTGCTAATCAATTGTGCCTACAGAAATGAGTTATTCAGAGGTCCTTTTGTATGTTCCATCGAGAATGTCTAAGTTTGACTTTGGTCCAAAATTTCTGCATGAAATTTTGTAAAGAGAGTGACTCTTTGGTGATTTGGAATGAAATAAATGATTTCTTTATATTTCATCTGTCTTGATTATCATCTTGGTGTATTTACTTCTGTATCTACATTTATTTCAGCAACTGTTATATTAAAAAAATCATATAAAAAGTGAATTTCAGCAAGCTTTTTAATTATAAAAGACTAGCATAAGCATTTGTGATTAATACTTGTGAGTTAGGTTGTTATTTTTGTCAGCTATAAACATAAGGTGATATTCTTGTCTATTTTACCTTAGCCAAGCAGAATCTGAAAATGCTTGAGTAAGATCATTTCATATCTTTTCCTCAACATTTATTTGGCGATCATACTGGGGAGATCTTCGATATCTCTCTGGTTAAATTTTATACTCGATTTTCATCAATACATCTATTTTTCTGATATTGATTCTTTGACGGTTTTATTTCTTAATGACTATGCTTGTTGTAAGACAACGCAATATTGAACCCGGTCTTCAAGATCAGACCAACATTGCTTTGAATCTGTTTAATACCATTTTAGACACTGCCAATACCCGTGCTGAGCTTAACCATTCATGGGCAACAATTGAGCGAGATATTAGTGCCCAAGAACGATTGGAAGCTAGACGTAGACAACCCAAAAATCAGTAGTAACCTTTTTGTTTCTTCAGTTTTGGCCTTTCTTTCATGTCCTTAGACTATCACGCTTTTAGAAGAAGAAGAGGCTTGTCACCTAAAATCAATCCTATTGCTGAAATAAGAAGAAGGAATGTTGTGTTATCTGCCCAACAAGGTGCTCTAAGGAGAACTTTGTCTGATTCATCCAGTTTGTCTTTCTTTCCCTCATCTAACATACACAAGATGGCATCTAGTGGTGGTTCTGGTGGCACTGGAAGTGCTCCATCTTCTCAGTCTTCATCGTCATCAATGATTGGTAGCTTATATAGCCACCATATCCCTGTCCAATCTACCACAAATCCCACCAAAGTCATTAAAAAGTATGGGCTTTTCAGTTCAAAGAAGATGCCACAACCACACCGTGGCATGTGTCCTCTCCTCTTAACCTAGCACCTACTACTCGTCCACTTACTAAATTTAAAGATCATCTTCCTAGGTTTTTAGGAAATAACACTGTCACTACAAACGAACCCTTGGTGGCATTTTCTAATACTTTTCATAACATAGGGGCCAATGACAATGATACTTGCATGTGCTTATTCATAAATTCCTTGGAAGGAAAGGTTGCAGTCGACTTCTTTGACCTTCCTCCTAAGATTCTGTCTACTTTGGAGGAGTTAATTTATTGGTTCAGATCCACTTATGGGCAATCCAAAATCCCAATCGAGAAGTTAAGGGAATACAATAACGTTACCTATAAGGATGGTGAGACCATCAAGTCCTTCAACTTGCATTTCACCAAGTTATATAACCAAATCCCTGAATTCATTCGACCTCAGAACCAAGCCACTTTCATGCGTTACTATAATGCATTACCTTCCCCCTACTGTCATAGGCTTGAGGAAAAAGCCATTGATAATCTCGGTTCCGCTCTGCATGCTTGTTTGGAGTATGAAGAACAACTTGAAAGAACTGGTCTCCCCCAGGGAGAATCGGTTAGACAGACAGACATGTCCGCCCTTTTACAGCTTGTACAATACATGAACAATCATATGGTAGCGTATGAGAGGAAATGAACTGTCTCCCCTCTCACCCCTGGAGCTTCATCCTCTTCTGTGCCTCCCTTTAGAAATCCGGTTGAAAATAATTTTCAACCTAGAGCTATCTTGCCTCGAAGTTGGTGTAACTTCTGCGAGGAACACCACGAGGAAACCACATGTGAGGTAAAGAAGAGTGCCATAGATAAGATCTTTGGTAAAAGACCAAAAGCTACTATTGATGTCCTAGATTTTGCAGAGCGAGAAGATGTCATGGCCGTCAACACTAGGAACAAAGCTTATGCTCCCAAGGGAAAATTTGATCCTCCCCACAGTTCTTCTAGCTCGAGCTCATCTTCACCTGCTTCTACTGTCCAGGTTCCTAAAGTTCCTGAGAGCCAAGGAATCACTCCCCCTCTCCCCTCTTCCAAATATAATATCTTGAATTACTTGGCCAACATCAAAGCATATGCAACCCTTCTAGACATGGTTGTCCCCTGAACAATAGATGCATTTGAAACAATTCATGGAAGGAAAAGCGTCTGTTGTAGCCAATATTTCCGAAGAGGTAAACGAAGAGGATTCTTCTGTAAATAAAGTAGGTGTACATAACTTTAGATACCCTATAAAAAATCCCCCTTTTTATATTTCTGTAAAGATTATGGATAAGATTGTCCATTGTTGCCTCATTGATGGCAGTTCAGGCCCAAGTGTGATGTTGAAGATTATTATGGAAGAGCTAGGCTTGACTTGTACAAATGAAAACGCTAGAAGCATGATCTCCTATAATAGTCTACAACAAAAGACCATAGGTGAGATTAAAGATGTGACTTTAGTTTTGTGTGCTCATCCTGAAATAAGGACGACCCTCAACATTTAGGTAATCGATATGCCAATAAGCAATTACTCAATCATCTTAGGAAGAGATTGGCAAGCATTAACGGGTGGATACCTCTCACTCGACGAAACACATTTATCCGTTCCTCGGAACGAAAAAAACATTATAGTCCTTAGAGAAGGAAGGATATCACCTTACATAGAGAGTGTCCCACAACCTAACGTAAACTACATCGAAGAGGACCTAGGAGTGTATTCCATCTTTTCTAAGGAGGATAACGTTCCCATAGAACAAATCGATTTAGATGATGGCATGTGGCACATTCACTTTGATGGTTCATGCTCTAATGAAGGTAACATAGCTGGCATTATCTTGATTTCTTCTGTAGGAAAAATCCATAACTTTTCTTACCGGTTGGAGTTCGTTTCTACTAACAATGTCACTGAATTCAAAGCCTTGTTATTAGGCATTGAGAACGCCTATAATCTTGGCTACGGTCACCTTTCAGTTTTTGGGGATTCCAAGCTTGTTGTGAATCTTGTACGTAAAATTTACTCACCTAGCAACAAGTTGATGAAATGATACACCCAAACTATTTGGGCGCTTATCTCGAACCTTTTATCTTTCAACATCACTCATGTTAAGAGGGAGTTAAACTCGATGGTTGATCGGTTAGCTGTTTTTGCAGCCTCTCCAAATTGGTAACTTCTGCCACACAGACCTGATTGTACCTTCCAATCTCTATATCGTCCACATATTCCCGACAATATAGAATCTTGGCAGGTCTTCCCTAACGATGAGAGCATTTGTACTTTTATCCAAAATGAACCTTTTAAGCATAAGGAGATTATATCCATAGAATATAACAAGATTCCTAAAGGATTGACTCCTCTAGAGAGTTCATTTTCTTTGAGTGATGTAGGCAACAAGGAGGAACAGAAAGAAGAGGAATCGAAAAGGAAGGTGGGTGAAACCATCTCCTTGAACATTAGGACACCCGAGACTCCAAAGAATGTTAAAATAGGTGCCAAATGTTCAGATGAAGAGAAAGTGAATTTTTTCAAGCTGCTTGGTGAATTTCAAGATGTTTTTGCTTGGTCTTATGAGGATCTTCATGGTTTTGATCCTAGTCTTATACAACATACCATCCCCATTCAGGAAGGCATAAAACCAATCAGGCAGAAACAAAGACCTCTCAACCCTGCGCTAGAAACAACTATTCGAAAGGAGTTGGAAAAACTCTGAAGGCTGGAATCATCTTTTCAATCAAGTATTCTGAATGGGTTTCAAATCTGGTTCTTGTTCGGAAAACCACTGGTTAGATCAAATTGTGCGTTGATTTTCGTGCATTAAATTGAGCTAGTATAAAAGATCACTTCCCTCTCCCTAACATGGAAATGATTTTGCAGCGAGTGGCAGGGTCACAAATGATGTCCTTACTTGACAGGTTTTCCGGTTACAATCAAATCAAGGTAAAGATGGCAGATAAATATAAAACCACCTTTATTACTCATTGGGGTACCTTTGCTTATGAACGTATTCCTTTTGGCTTATCTAATGCAGGTGCCACCTTTTAAAGAGCTATGCAAATAGCTTTTGACGATTTGATCGGTAAGATCATTCAGATCTACCTTGATGACTTAACAATATACTCTAAAATACGATCAGATCATTTTGGTCATCTGAGCAAAATTCTCATGCGATGTAGGAAATTTGGAATTTCTCTAAATCCTTCCAAGTCCATTTTTGGCGTTCCCGAGGGAAAGCTCCCTGGGCACATCATCTCCAATTCATGAATAAGCATTGATACTGAAAGGATTGTTGCTATCCTTAATCTTCCTGCTCCCACTTCTAAGAAAGAAGTTCAAGCTTTTATGGGTGTTATTAACTTTGTCCATAGGTTTGTTCCAGATTTTGCTGTGATGGTCAAGCCAATTCATAATCTGCTTAATCAAGATCATTCTTTTTCTTGGACAGATGATGTCGAAAATTCTTTTGAAGGGATTAAGAAAGCAATCAGTTCCGCACTGGTTTTGGCGAAGCCGAATTTTGAAAAGGAATTCACGATATATAATAATGCCACCGAGGATGCATTTTCTGCTGTCCTCATGCAAAATGATGACCAAGGAAATGAAAAACCAGTGGCTTATACGAGTCAAAGTTTGCTTGATGACGAATTTAAATATTCTTTTATTGAGAAACATGATTTTGCTCTTGTTAAGGATGTTGAAAAGTTTCGCCACTACATCTTAGGTATGCATATGTTGGTAAAGGTCCCTTTACCCGCTGTCAAGTTTTTCTCTCACAGACTTATCTTTCAAGAAAGCTTGCACATTGGCTTGCCAAGATCCAGGAGTATGATTTAAATATCGTGACTGTTAATATTGTGGTAGCTGCGGGAGGTATTTACCTCCATGTGTAAACCTGACGAGAATAAAATGTTCCGGGAAGCAAGAAGAAACCCTAATGAGTTGGCTAATAACCCTAGAAGACAAGTCATCTCAAGAGGATAATTTGTATTAGGTTACTAGCCTCCAAGAGAAGAATTCGGCCATAATAAATAATATACACTGAATCAATAGGTACCCAGAATGAGAAGTTGGCCCAGGTAGTTAGCCAGAATTAGTATAAATACATGAGGCCAATCTTCATTCTGGCAGGCATTCTCAGAACTGCAGAAGCAACACTTGTGCGCAAGTTTGGAGAAGGGCTACCGTTGCAGCTGCTGCAGCTAGCAGATTTCGGTTTTGGCTTGGACTATCTCTTGGTTATGGTTTGGAATATCTGATCAACTCTTGTTTGGTGTGCTATCCTTGGAGAAAGGTGCGCTACCCTTTGTTTGGCTATCTAACCTAGGGTTTGCTTCCAGAGTGATTCTCTGTCAAGGTTAAGGTGCTCGGAGGGTGGCTTCGACCTATGGTTGGGTGACAATAGTGATATTGTCGATGGTAAAATGAGCACATCCATTCATATTCTAACAGGTTATGGGCCCACACCTCCTTCATTCAGTCTAACCACTGGAAGGAAGTATAGCCATAAGGATATTGAGCCCGTTGAAGAATTGTTGCTAGGGTTTCTAGTAGGAGCAATCACCAAAGCACTGCTACTAGGGTTACTAGCAGGTGCAGTTGCAAAAACCCTAATCCTCTTGTTGAGGCACCTTAAGTGAAGGGATTGACCTAATTTTTGGATAGACCAGTGCGCCCTAGCCTAGCGCATCTCCTGGTATTCTTAGCAAGCCAAGACGCCAAGTTTGAGTTTTTGGTCAAATCTAGAGTTGACCAAGTCAAAGCAACCATGACTTGCTCTATGAAGTCAACAAACAAGTTAGATGGAGCTTCTAACTTTAGAGCATGGAAGACAAGGATTGACCTCATTCTTGCCAAGAATAAAGTGTTGGATATCGTGAAAGGAAAGATAATGAAACCAGAGTTTGAAGAAGGAAAAGATAAGGAACCGCAGAACATTGCAGTTATGGAGAAGTTCAAAGACGATGACATCAATGCCATGAGTATCATAGTGGACTCTATTAAAGACCACTTGATACCCTACATCTCCCATCTTGACTCATCGAAGAAGATGTACGATGCCCTAACAAACCTCTTCTCAGTTAGAAACATTGGATAAGTAACGAGTCTGAAGAATGAGCTCTGTGACACGAAGATGAATGATGATGATAACATAACAACATACTTTGTGAGAATATCTTAGTTAAGAGATCAACTACAAGCTATTGAAGAGATCATTTCAGAAAATGAATTGGTAAACATAGTACTCAATGGTCTTCCCAAGGCGTGGGATGCATTTTCCGCAAGCATGAACACAAGGAAGGAGTATCCTACATTTGAAGAAATTTGGACTTGTCGTGCTCAAGAAGAATCAAGGATCAGTGCAAAAGAGAGTCCCGAAAAGAAGTATGATGATCAAGCCTTCACAACAAGGTTCAAGGATTTCAGGAACAAAAGGAAGTTTGGTTCAAGGAAGAAAACAAATCAAGAGAAAGATATGTCAAGGATACAATGCTTCAATTGTCAAAAATATGGTCACTACAAGAATTATTGTCCCAAGCTAAAGAAAAGGAAGGAGACACACGAAGCATCAGTTGCCGAAGAAAAGGAACCTTCAAAGAAGACCAAGCAGAATGAAACATACTTTTTCCTCTAAAGACAAGATAACAATACTCTTCTTAATTCTTGTACATATCTTGTTTGCATAGTCTCTATACATATCTTGCATATCTATTTTCCTAGAAGATAATATGTTACAAGAGAAACTTACCGATGGAAGAACAACAAGATAAGGATTGCTATCACTATGACTACAAGTCAGACAATACACATGAAAGGATGAAGTACATCAACAACCCCTGATAACAATTCGCGTGGAAGTTATTACATAAGTAACAACTGCAAGATAAGCCGAAATCAGAATCAATCTTGAAGAAACCTAGAAGAAGTAAAGACAAAAAGAAGTCAGCAATCAAGAAGAAATTGGAGAAAGACTTATGACACCTTGCATAAGGCAATAAGGATGCAGACGGAAGTGTGGACTCTGTTAGATGGAGGGAGCCAATCATATAAAGAAGAGCATGTATTCATACATGAAGCAAGGATCAGAAGGGAGCTAATCCTATGATCCATTGAAGATGATGAAGTATACATCCATGGTAGCAGCCATGAAAAAGCAGTACGTATTCAGTTTGACCTTAGAAGAAGTCTTCTTTGAAGAGAAGCCTTAACGTATCCCTGGTTGTCCATCCACATCCATGATCTTATGATGAAAGAAAGAAGTGGAATCTTTAGGGCATGGAATCTATAAGAAACTCCATGGACCTAAGAGCTAAAGAAAAACATGAGGAAGAACATGAAGATTCCAAGAAAGAAAGAGAAGCCAGAACAACCAGCCATTGTATCGAGAATCACAAGATTACCAGCCTGATATGAACTCACTAAAAGCAATCAAGCAGAGGAACTTAAAGTTGTGATGAAGAACAGTGTATGAAAGACTTATGAATGAAAACATTGCGAGATCCAGAACTAGACGTTCTCCCAGATGGAGGGAGAAGACTATGATGATTGTTTGTTCCAGTAAACTAGACATACCTCTACATGAACCATCATATCGTCCACAATTGTCCATGGGTTGAAGTTTACATTAGATGAATGCAAAGACTATTCTCCAAAACAATTGAACAAAGAGCATATGAAGAGAAACCTCAAAGGCCTTGAGGTATACCAGAAAGAGATCCTTGTATGCAAGATGAAAGAAGACAACTTGGTGGAGAAACCTCCAATGCACAACAAAAGCATGGTGAAGACTTTCTATAACAAGGATATTGTATCAGAATGGTTACTCAGAAGCTCAAAATGATGGATTTCCAATCCATGAAAAAGATCTCATAATGACCAAAGAAGTGCCACATGGATATGTTCCAGTTTGAGCCTTGCCACGATGTTATGAGCTAGCAGGGAACAAAAGATGAATTCAATAATGATATACTACATTGATCAGAGCTATATGAAGCCTTCAGAGAAAACTAGTGTTGTAGAAAGACCGAAGTATAATTGAGATCAAGCATTACATTCTTCGTGATGAAGTCCAAAAAAGAGAAAGTGGTTCTCCAATATATATCTCCACGGATGAGAAGATAAGCAGACATTTTGGTAAAGCCTTTGTCCAAGATTAAAAGAGTTTGCGTGCTCAAGATGGAGCTCGTGGAGACAACTTCCTTATTCAAAATAAAGAGATGACTCCCAGGTTGGGAGGGAGAAATGATGTGTTATTGACTTATGGACAATCATTTTTCAGTTCGAAAAATGGTCCAGGATGAGCAGTTCCTTTCCAGTTCGGAAAGTGGTTTGAGATTTCTGACGGGTGAACATTT
>JASDQU010737952.1:7358-19652 GCA_032191745.1 Picea mariana
GTCAACAAATGTTTGGAAACCTATCTGAGGTGCTTTGCATATGAAAAACAACACCAGTGGGATCAATGGTTACACCTCGCCGAATGGTGGTACAACACTACATACCATACAGCCACTCTCATGACTCCTTTTGAAGCAGTGTATGGACAGAAGCCACCGTCAGTTCTCTCATACTTACTGGGTACCTCGAAGGTCTAGGCGATTGACCAAACACTTACAGTCTGAGAGGATATCGTTCGTACCCGTAAAGAGAACTTGGTCATGGCATAGAATAGAATGAAGCAACAAGCAGATCAAGGTCACTCGGAACGTCAATTTGTAGAAGGGGATCAGGTGTTCCTACGACTGCAACCATATAAGCAAACTTCCCTGAAGGCCGAGCAGTGTCAAAAGCTAGCACCCAAATTTTATGGCCCTTACATAGTTCTCAAGCGTGTGGGACAAGTCACATATCAGTTAGCTCTGCCTAGTCAGTCGAAGCTACATCCTGTTTTTCATGTTTCATGCTTGAAGAAGGTGATTGGAACTAGGTGCCAAATTCAAACCAACCTTCCAGAGTTAGCTGAAGAAGGATCCATTTGGCTACAACCAGAAGCAGTTTTGGACCAGCAGGAGCGTCTCCTATGTCAGAGAACCATCAAGGAAGTGCTAGTCCAGTGAAAAGATATGACTCCAGCAGATGCCACTTGGGAACCAGCTACCATTCTGCAGCAGTTTCCACATCTCAAGCCTTGAGGACAAGGTTGTTTTTAAGAGGGGCAGACATGTTAAGGTCCTAAATCACACATAGGCAGATCAATGTATTCGGATGTAATAAAGGTCAATATTAATAAGACCTTTCAATAAAATAGAATAAGGAGGATGTAAGAAGACCTAATAGAAGCTTCTGCTTCTAGAAGGATCTTCCTCTAGATGCTTCTCTTAATAGACATATTTGGTATAAATAAGGGCCGAGGGTATGAAAACCCTAGCTAGGAGATTATTGTAACAGATCTCTTCTCGATTGGAGGTTTCCCCCTCGAAGAGGCCTGTGAACATTGCTTTATGAATCAAAGTGCTTTTTTGTTGCTATTTCGTATATCATTTCTGTGTATTGTGAAGATTATGCTGGATATTTTACTGTTATTCTGCCATTACTAGCATTTTATTTCTATTCTGCATATTTTATATATCTGGTATCTTGCACAAGCTTGCTCTGTACTTCCGTGAAGAAGATCCAATTCCTCTTGATAGACCAAATAGAGCCTTCAAGCTTCTGTCAAAGCAGGGTCCTTCACACAATTCTTTCACCAATTCTTCATTCAATCCTACTTCATATTTTCCATGAGAAACCTTTCAATATATAGGAGAAGGAGAGATGGTTACATGGATGAGGATGATCACATCAAATCTGAGAAGTTAGTAAAATGACAACCATACGAATGCCAACTCATTTTCTAGAAGATTCCCTTCTAGAACCCTCGAGACCTCTTCTCTTTTCCAAGATTAAAAATAGGTTTGCACCCTGTGTATGGAGCAGAATGCGAGAAGTTCGTGCCCTAAGTGAAGGTGGCCTATGAGAATGAGGGATTCTCGCACCCTAGGCCATAGTCAACCTACGAACTCACTTTAAAAATATGTTTTTAGAAGGAGACAAGAGCCACTTTTCTCAGGCAAAAAGTCCTTGTTGGGAGCCTGAATACACCATTGTTAAGACATCACCAGAGTGACCAAAATAATGTGTAACAAAATGCCCCCCAAAGTATGAGGCTGGAATCTGTGACCACCAAAATATTTTGTAAATTGTGTGTGTGTGTGTCAGAAACCAGGAGCGCACCTAATCGAAAACCCGCAAACAACCAAGCATCTGTAGAATATAATACCAGTCCTGAGGTAGGCATTCCCATACTCAGATCACAAATAGATGACATGGCCACCAATCATACACCTTGGATCCATGCCGTCAAAAATACTGCATAGCCACCAGGAATACATTATGGATCTATGCGAGAAGACTGAAATTAAGACAACACAGCCATGTGACATACAAAGTGGATCTATGTGTCATAAAATCATACATATTACATCGCATCCCAGATCAAAAAGATGCGACCCAGGGTCTTCAATCCCATCACCTAAAAAGTATGAATCTAGCCATGTCATTACATGTGTTGAAGTTGAACATAGTAGAAACCACTTGATTACCGGTCATTGATGAAACCGTTAACAAGTGTGAGAGAAATCACCATTAATGTCAATGACTCCAAAGGTACACTAGTACAATCCAATAAATGTGAATAAATGAGTTGAGGTCGAACATTCAATGAAATCTCCCAATCAGAGGTTAATGATGAAAACCCACTGTCGATAGCGAGAAAACCTGCCATTGAGGCATGCAAGTTTCGAGGTACCAAATAATTTCTAAGTCTTGTTTCGGGATAATGAGTTGGAGTCAATGGAACAAGACTCGTCAGAGGAGGGCCTTGATGTATCCCCCATCATTGACACGAAATAAGTAATAGATTTTGAAGGTGAAACAGAGTATGAATATAGCTTGAAATGGACACAGGGAAGGCCGACTTGGTAATAATGGAAAACTGCATATGGTCGACTCAATAGAGGGTTTAGATGAACTTATCTTGAACATATGAATGACATGACCAAGGAATTGGAAGCACTGACTCATAGACGACTCAGGATATGATCGTGTAGCAATTTGAATGAGACACAAATGGATTTCCAAAACCGACTACAAATAATGAATAGGGGGTGTCATGTTCAAGAGTGACACTTACTACCAAAAATATGAATACGAAAACACATCCCTTTCCCAAATTTTCCCCCACCATTTCTATCGAGTACCTCTTTATTTTTACGCAAGCTTGAGGAGGATAAAATATTCTTTTGGATGTAATATCATCCTTCAGATGAGTCCCTCGAAGTATGTTTAACGAACCCTAGGAAGGAGTGGCTTAGTCCCATTACGGGTCTTTCGATGTTTGTTTAACGAGTCCAAAGAGAGAAAACTTGGGGGTTTTTCATGTTTTTAGAGTCTGAAAAACACTTAAAGAGGACTCTCTCAGTTCCTTTCTTGTAAAATAGTTCGACAGGACTGAAAAAGTGATAAACTATCGCCCATTGAATGTTTTGTTCAGATACTTTTACGAGTGTGAATAGAATAAGGTCCCTCGACAATCTTTTCATTTTTATGGAGTGTGAAAAGAGATTAAACGATACTCCTTTGTGTTCATCATTTTTGTGTTACCATGACGAGTACGAATAGACGAGAAAAGTATACTCGGTTACATTCTCATGTATTTTCGAGCGCAAGAATGAATGAAGACTGAGCTCGAAGTTTTTCTAAAAACTATAAAAAATAACCGTACGTGCGATGGAAAAGAAAAAACATCTGTACTCTTTCGTGTGGAATTCAAAGTCGGTATATCTGCAAAATTCACACTCATAGGGATATTAGGCATTATGTTTGATGGACAAAACAATATAAAAATCAACAAAAATGGTAAAAAGTAAATAAATGTGGGTAAAAGGGATTTTACCATATTCATTGTGATTTTGCCAAGAACTTTGCCCAAAACAACTCTCTTTACCTCAAAATTCATTGCTTGATCATGGGAGGAACAGGTGATTGTTTAGCGAAACGTCTTCGTCAACGAGTTAAGCTCTTGATCTTCTACGTTTTCCACGGTTTAGTTTTTGTTTTCATTAGCAATTTTCAAGGTTTTGGGTTTGTTTTAGGACCAAAACTTGCGTCTGTGCATTCTCGCAGGCTAGCCATACGGGACCTACGAGAATGCATGATTCTCGTAGGAGGACTTAAGGGCACCTGCGAGAATCTCGCACTGTGCTAAAGGGGCACCTACGAGAACTGAAAAATGAAATTTTAAGTTGATTTTTTTCTCAATAAAAATATTCCAAGGTTTGACATGAATTGTTGACCCCTCTCTTATGGTTCTTGTGCGGGCATTTGACCATCACGATGCTGGAGTGGCGAGAAAGAGAACATGAGGAGGAGGATGCCATTGCCTGGAATGACCCGGGCACCATTTCCACCCTCCGAGACTATGGGCTCTTGAAATTCTTCTGGATTCCTGGCATGAGGACCCAAATCAGGTTGTTGGAGTACCTGTTTCATATGTGGGACGTGGACGAGTAGTTGTTTCACGTGGGATTCCACACATTGACCCTAGATATTGAGGAGATCTACTTTCTGATAGGGTTATCATGGCATGGGTATCACGCTAGCTTGACTGGTAGCCAATGTGGCGGACTCCCTATGAGTGAGTATTGTCACCAATACTATGTCCAAGAGGTAAAAAGAAGCAAAGGCAAGGTGGCTATTTTGGGGGTCCAATATTTGACCCTACGAACCATCTTGTTCACTATAACATGTATGGCTGGGAGCACAGCTCCACACATGGCTCTCCATAGCTACTTCCAATATGCCATAGAGTGCACAGAGACACGAGTCTTCAACTAGTCAGATGCAGTTCTCTGCAGTATGAAGAGGCAATTGACAAAATGCAGGAAGGGTGACCTGAAGCAGTTTGGGTATGGATCACTTTTGGTGTCCTTATTTCTTGAGAGGGTTCCATTGCTGATATTATAGGTTGAGTGGGGTTTACCGGACCCACAGGATCCGAGGATGTTGAGGTGGTGCAACCTCATGGCCCGACACGTAGTTGGGCCTATCATCAAATACAATGATTCATTCTTTGACTGGTTGCGGCCACAGATGTTGATGGGTGATGAATACGCCTACGATGGGTTGGACTTCCGAGGGGATCTGGATTTATCTCTTCCTGAGGATGCTTGGTGGGGTGACCTAGGTAAGAAGTACACATTTTGTTCTTTTAAATGTTTTTGTGATTTTCATCATATAAAATGTTTTTATGTTTGTCCAAGAATTGATCAAAAATCTCTTTTTGATGACACAGATGTGGGGCCATATCGACCTCCAGGCACGTCTCCTATTCAGTGACGAGGAGAGGCGGCTCTAGTGGCCCGATGGGATGATGAAGACTATGAGGCAACGGAGCAAAACTTGGAGGGGTTTACTGCTGACATTCCAAACATGACTATCGGGGAGATCCCTCGGTGTTATCGGTGCCATACTATGGGCGTGTCAGAGTCTATTGGTTGACTATTTCATAGGGTGGCCCAGGTAGTCGTGTGTTATCATGAGCATCACCCATGACACTATTTTGTAGAAGCTATGAGCTTCATTTTTGAGATTTTGGTCCTTGAAAAAAACCTTTTGTAAAAAACTTTTGATCATTATATACATATATACGACTTCTACTAGCTTATCTTGTGTTGTGTGATACATGTGATGTGATTGGTTTATAAATGGACCAAATGTCTGTCTAATACATAGTTAGCTAATGCATCAGTTAATGTATTTAGACATCTATGAATGTGTTGATACTCAATATCATCAAAATAAAGTTCCAAGAGGCGAATTTGTAAATATACCCGTAATAAAGTAGGACTTCGAATAGCATAGACATTACTTAACTGTAGTACTACTAGATGCGAATCGAGTCATACAACGAAGTGACAGATACTGAGTGAAATAACATCAATAACCAATTCGACAACGATGTTATACTCTGCAATATTTTTGGTCGCACGATCGAGACACACACCTCGTAGAGTGATAAGTTCATTCGTAAGGGCGTAAATTGCCCAAGCAGTAGAAGCAAGGTTGTGAGTACTACGACTAGCACCATCAGTGAAGCCAATGTGGAGTAGCGAAGACTCTGACATCTAGAGACCAAACACAACATAACATAAGGGCAGAGACCAGATAACAAAAAAGAATACTATAGTAACACACAAGAAGTATGATACAATAAAATACAAGTACTCATGCACAGGTGATCTTAGGCATAGTACTTCTTTAAGTACAACCCATTTCTAGGTTCGCTCAAAGGGATACTGTCATAATCTACTAAATCGTAAGCTCCTTTCTCTAAAACTCGTCTAACGATATACGGTCCTCGCCCCATAGCTTCAAATTTTCCAGCCCCTAGCATATCCTGATCTTGTTCGTAAAGGAGAACCAGATCACCTTCGGAGAAAACGCGAGGCTTGACATGTTTGTCATATTGGGCTTTGACGCGTTTCTTCTAGGCATCTATGAATAGGGCGGTGTCGCGACGAGTTTCGTCTAATCGCATGAGATACAACATATGTTCTTCTTCAACATAAGTGTTTGGGAGGAGTTCAATGTCTAGTTTTAGGGAGGGTATCTCACATTCAATCGACAGGATGGATTCTAGACCATAGAAAAACCGGATTGGTGTAAACTCGGTAGCAGACTTAACGGATGTCCGGTAATCCCAAAATGCTGAAAACAACATCGTGTGCCAACTTGTTTTGTGAATTCCTATTATTTGTCGAAGCATGGTAATGAGGACTTTGTTAATTGCTTCGACTTGGCCATTGTCTTGTGGGTAATAGGGTGTTGAGTTTTCATGGCGAAGACCCAACTTTTCAATGAGTTTGGATATCATGAAGTTTCTAAAGTGGCTACCGTGATTGGTGATGATAGTCTAAGGAATACCAAAATGAGCTATGATGTGATTGAATATGAATAATGTTGCGGTCTTTACGGTGTTTTCAAATGTCGGCATCGCCTCAACCCATTTTGTAAAATAGTCTATGGCTACAATAATGTATCCATGCCCCCCGATCGAGTGAGGGTGACATGTCATGAAATTGATACCCCATTTCTCAAAAGGACCGACGGAGACCACAGAGTGAAGAGGAGCTGGATGTGATCATATTTTATGGTTGTAGGTCTGGCAAGCGTGGCATTTTTGGATGACAATTATACAATCGTTAAATAAATAAGACCAAAAACACCCATCTCGCAAGATCTTCTGGGCAGTAGCATACCAAGACATATGACCACCACAGGCTCTAGAATGGCATTCATTTAGGGCTTTCTCGGCTTCGTCAAACATGAGGCAGCATTGAAAAACTGAGTCGATCTCATGACGATAAAGAGTATCACTGAGGATAATATACTGACAGGCTTGGTAGTGTATTCGACGACAGTCAGTACTAGACAAATTGGGCCAAAAATTCTGGGTTTAGAGATATATGATGATATCACCATACCAAATATCATTGGAACTAATCAGGAAAAAGGATTCATCAGGTAATGAATCGGCTGCTACATTTTCCGTCTCAGAGTAGGGAAAGTCGCATATCAACTCGGCAAACACTGAGGATTTCTTGGACTTAGCACATTCGAATTCTAAGTCAAACTTCTAGAGTATCATGATCAATTTGGAGTATTTTCCCCTAGCATTTGATGCGTGAGAATGTGTTGCATAGGGTTGCAGTTAGAAATTACCGTAGTCTTGCGAGAGAGGATATAGTGCTGGAAACATTGAATTGCTTGGACGACTGCCAAGGCTAACTTTTTCACATGTAAATACTTTGTTTCGGTAGGCATTAGACTTCGACTCAAGTAATAGATGACATGTTCGTCATGAGAATCATCCTCCTGGATGAGAACCATAGCGATGGTGTAATCCGAGGCCGTGAGGTAGAGGAAATAATCACAGCTGTAATCCGGTGGGAAGAGAAGTGGAGTATGTGTCAGGGACAGTCTCAAAGATTCGAAAGATTTGTTGGTGATGGTATCCCATATGAACTCAGATACCTTTTTGAGTAGTCACATAAATCCAAGAGTTAGCTCGGCATGGTTCAAGATGAAACAACGAAGAAAGTTTTCTTTCCCTTTCAAACTTTGAAACTAGTAAAGCGAAGAAGGAGGAGGGAGATTGAGAATCACCTCGACCTTCAAAGGATCTACCCTAATCCCTTGACATGAAACAATAAAGCCTAGAAGTCATTTGGATTCTATGCAGAAAACACATTTGTGAGGATTCAAGCGTATATGGTAAAACCGACATCGAAGGAAAATGGCTCGAAGGTGTATTGGATGATCAAGACAGCACATGGAATGAGCAGGTAAGTCATCGAGATAGGGTTGCACAATGTGCTTGATATCATAGAAGGCATAAGACATAGTGCACTGGAAATTTGCGCCAGCGTTTTTTAGTCTGAAAGGAAGTTTCTGATAAGCAAAAGTGCCCCAAGGACAAATAAAAGATGTTTTGTGTTGATCCTTGGGAACAATATTGATTTGATTATATCCATAAAAACCATCCATCAGAGAGAAGATTTCACTTCTGGCACAATTGTCAACAATTTGGTTGACGAAGGGGGTAGGAAAGTTGTCTTTAGGACATGCTTTGGTAATATCCCTATAATCAACACATAAGCGGATTGTGCCTTGTTTCTTGTCGATTGGGACAATATTGGAAACCTAGTTAGTGAGAGCCACTGGGTAAATAAAGCCACGTTTGAGAAGTTTCTCGACTTCAAACTTGATAGTGGCTGCTTTACGTGGGTGGGCTGGATGAAGGCATTGTCGGACGGGTTTAGCGTCTGGGTATGTCTTGATCTCATGTATCACAATGGCGGGGTCAATACCTGACATTTATTCATAGCTCCAGGCGAATATGTCACGAAATTCTTTGAAAAGTGACTTGTAGGTGATGATTTTGTCAGGGGAACACGAAGCTCCGATATGCACATTTTTGACAATTTCAGGTTTTATGGATATGTCGAGGGGAATGGTGGGTGAGATATTACTTAGGGATAGTTTTTCCTTCTAATGTAATTGGAAATGAAGGGAGGACACCGTAAGGCTTAAAACCAGAGCCATTAAATGCTTTGAGTGTGTTGTGGGATTTAGTCAAAGGAGGAGAGTCGATGGCTTTCCAACAGGTAATAGACATGACACACGTCGAGGCACCCTCGTCGATAACTGTTCTACAAATGTTTTTGTTGGAGAAAATAACTTGAATTTGGGATGAGAGTTGAGGAGGTAACCTTGGAATGTGATCTTCCAAATAAAAAATTATTAAATTCGTGTCCATAGGGTCGATTCCACCGATAGCTTTCAACAGTGCGTTCCGTTGTATAGGACAACTTTGAAGGACTTCAAGGGCTGACATCACAGATGGTGCTTGGGATAGATCTTCAACAATATTTTAGTTCTGGGTAGCATGGGCATGAGGATTGAAAGACGATTTCCGAACGATGCCCTTTGGAGTAGGGCGAAGGATTGTGTTGAAGCTCGATCGCTTGAGATGAAGAGGACCGTTGGTAGGTGGAGTCGTGGGATATGGTTGGACCAATGAAGGAGGTATAGCATCAACCTTCTCTTTAGAGGAGGAATAATCTTTGGCTCGAGTAGTAAGTGTGATGTCATTTTTCTTTGAATCTCCTATACACATTAATACATAGGATGTATTGGAGGGGGAGGGTTGGTCGTGAATGACCAAATGGGCCTATTGTTAAGAAGGGAAGGGTTGTGACAAAACAACTGGAGTGGGTTGTTTTGTGGTCCCTTGAAGGAACTTAGTAACCTCGGCTCATCATGGGCAATCCTTAGTGTAGTGATCATCACCATAGATAAGACAAGGGTATCAAGGTTTGTGCTTATCCCTATTGTCAACAGGTGTTGTTTTGGTTCTCTTTGCTTGTGAATTATTTTTGTCCTCCTTATTCTTACCCTTTCCCTTTCTAGATTTGTTTTTACTGGCGGGGGTAGATTGAACAAAATTTACCTCAAAAGTCTTGCCAGTGGGAGGGGTAGGAGACAGAGCATTTTCAACATTAGAAGAAATGGGTTTGGGGTTGTTTCTAGAGGTTTGAACGGAATGCGGTTGTGCATGGAAAGTGCCAATCACACCGTCGGCTGCATGAGAAGTAGCAGGAGTATTTGAAGTGGTGGAAGTAGAAGGATGAGGCGCATCAAAGAGTAAGTGGTAAATAGTACCTGTTTGTGAGTAAATGAGGTCAAGGTATTGAGCACGACTAATGGCCTATTCTTCTGTGAAAACTCCACACATGGCAATGTCACGACTGATGTCGTTCACAAATGATTTCGTGAACCAATCTGCCAGCAATTGATTGGGAAGTTCAAGTTTGATGAGACGTCATCTCCGTCGCCATTCATGAATGTGGTCGGAGATATGAGTGGCTTTGGTTTGTTTGAAAGAACTCAAAATCTCGGTCTCAGATTCATAGCGGATCGGTAACTGGTAGTGGGTGAGGAAATCCATAGCGAGGGGGTTGAAGTCAACAAAGAATCCTTGTGGAAATTCTATATACCACTTCGTGGCAGAACCTGTGAGAGTTCTTTGGAAAAGGTGTAAACAAATAGAGTCATCCATTCAGGAGTTGGATGAGCACCAAAGGTGAAAATTCACAACATGAATGTTCAGGTCCTTTCCCAATTTGCCATTGAATTTAGGGATGTCAGATGGTAGTTTGGCCGGTATAGCGGGCCATTTGGGAGAGTGAAGGATCGGATTGTTTAAAATCCTCGACAGATCCAGGAGGTCTAGGGTGGCTAAGAAAGGTAATTGTCTATTCACATGCGGGTACTGGTGACTTTGGGGAGGGAGTCTTGTTGGCAAACCAGTGGGACCGTAAACAGTTTTCATATAATGTGAAGATCTGGGCAGATTTGGTAGTGGATGTGGAGGCAAGTAACTCATAGGGTTGTACCCTTGAATGGGGGCATGGGGTTGAGCATTCAAGCCCCAAATAGAATTAGACATACCTGGATAGGATTGGCCGATACTAAGGGGTATGATGGAGCTAGCCAAAAGTTGTTTCCCCCCTGTCGGATGAGGATTATGTTGTATAAGATGATTCCAATACTGGGCCAAATATGGAGGTATTCTTTTTCCATAGGGTGGGTTTGGTGGGGGTTTCCCTCCAATCAGGGGTTGTGTTCCAATTGGGATTTGTCCTGCAAGGGGGGGTTGAGTTGGGCCTCCTTGGTGAAATTGTCCACCAATAGGAATCTGGTAATTTGGTGTAAATGACAGAATGGTTCCACTAATATTAGTGCCTCTGATAGAGGGTGGAAGAGGTTCTCTGAAAGGAGGCGGAGGAAGTGTCAGAATGAAACCAGAAGGAGAGTGCCTAGAAGGAGTGGGACCACCAGGAGTTTCGGATGTGATTTGTGTAGGAGCGGGAATAGAGGCATTCAACGCATGGTATCCGGGTGGAAGTGTCGGGGTGACTCTAGGAGAAAAAGGTGTGTCAATGGGGGCTTGGCTAGCCACGGTAATCCTGGTGTGAAGACTCGTAGAATCTGTGTAATGGAACATTTGTAAAGGGAGAGTCAAGATGTGGTCAACTCACGGAGATTCTGTACCAGGAAAATAATAAGCAATAGTAAAAGGTATTGTGTCTAGATCAGATGTTTCAGGTAGCGCAGGGGAGATGGTGATATCAATGCCTACTCCTGAGCCAAATATATCCCATCTAAAAACGTCAGTATCCCAAAAAGGATTTTGACCCTCAGGTCCTGGGAAAGGTCCAGTCGATGATCCAGAAGACAGAACAACCAAGTCTCTGGAAGAATTCACTCGCATAATACGTCTCTCAGAGTTGGGATGAAGTTGAAAGTCCTCTCGAGAATTGGTAATTTGGAACCGTTCTAGAGAGTCATCTCTTTCCACTTGTGGAGTGGTAACGTCTTGGAATTCACTCTATTGAGGAGAGCCCTCTGGTGAGTTGGTAGGCAAGGGTTGAGAACCTTCCAGATTTTATGGGGGTAAGCCTTTCATTCTACGTGAACGACGTGGAGGGTCAATTGTGATCGAGTTGAAAACTTATGAAGAAAATTCTATGGTCAACTTGGGTAAACAAATAGCATGCACTAGTAAAAATCTAGGAAGCAAAACCAAGCAAACAAGACCTTCTAATTCTGAAGTCACTAGTTGGTGATGAAATCCAATGTCGCAACAACGAGATGAGAAGGGGTTGGGCTAGGGTGGAAACATTATGTTGATGACCTGCTTAACGGATTTACACCCTGGTGCAAGCTCCCACACATAATCCTGGGTATACCCTCCAAGGAGCCCGAGTGAGTTTGGCCAACATCGATTCCAGGTACCGTGAAGACTTGCCCCTTCACAGTCACCTTGTGTAATACCCTAAGAAGATAGGCCACTAAGGTTACCACCAACAACAATAAATCCTGGGGGAACAGTAGACAGTATGATCCACACACAAGGGCAGGGTATCTAGCCTGAAATCAACTTGAGAGGCTTCCACTCATCATTGTGGGTATACCTTCAAGTGACCCTTGTAATACGTGCAATCTCTACACCGATATCAACAAAGCAAGGTGAGTAACTCTGCCAATATCAATGCGACCTCGGGTTTGACCCTTGTGTGAGAAGGGCT